>JACEGR010000355.1:0-289894 GCA_014170235.1 Listronotus bonariensis | reverse complement strand
ATCAATATTGTGTCCGCATAAAATCCAGCTTTACTGCGTCTGCTTGTTTCCGTTGATTTCTCGTTATTTTTCGCGCGAATATTTGTTTGGCATTTTTTTTACGAAAGTTGACCGCTTTTTTGTTTAAATTAATGCACAAAAAAAATCGTGAATTTTTATGAATTTTCGCACCTTATTGCTTCCTTTCAAAAAAACATTCTTTGTGACTCCTTCTTTGCGTATATTATACAATGTTGCGTCCACGTGGTGTTGCCAAGTTTCTGGATGTAATAAATGCGCAAATGTGAATGGGAATATACTGTCCCTCGCTTGTGTTTTGTAAGTTACGCTAGTGAATTATTGCACCGAAGACAATTGAATTTGGATTTCCTCTCTCGGACGCGATCACGTTTTCGGATGAGTTATCCAAGTTATTAACATGTGATATCAGGTTCTACGTTAAAAGTTGGATATTAATTAAACACTAGTAAATAAAACTTAAACTTTTTTTTAATCTCTAAAAATTATAATATAATGATAAAGTTTCTTAACACACAAGATGTTTTCTAATTAAGTACAAGAAATTTAAAGGCTTATTATAAAACCAAGTTTAGGCAGAAAATCATTTATAAGCATATGTGTGAAAATGCTTTCCTGCGTCATTTCAACTAAATTTATAAAACATGGTGTGTTTGCAGAAAGTTTTTTAAAATTAACTATGCTTACTTATAATTCCAGTGGCGCCTTCTAAATATTTGTGTTAAAAATCATGTAGGCCATTATTAAGTTTATTATTTTATTAAATAAACCAATTTAATATACTACTTTTTTGTTTATTAATATGCTCTTAAATTTTTTGTACTTATTTGGGGATGACGTCGTATATTTGAAAGTAAGGAAAATAAAAATATTAACGTTTATAAAAAGTTCAAAAATCATCTTTTGGGTCAGAATTCTTTTTGTATTCGTTTTGAATAAAAACCTTTATTTTGAGCCAGTTTTTGTTATTCAGTAATTCTTTATTTAGTTCTTTAAGTTTTTCACATTCTGCGCGCTTAGGGGTTTCTTCTTTTTAATATGATCTGCAAAATATTTTTTAACAATCTCTTTTTGTTTGTGAGTCCATGGAACAAGTGTACGTAGTCTTCTCTTTAGGGGAGCTTCAGAAACACCAGTTTGAATGGAAGAAGTTGAGGTTTGTGGTAAACTGTTATCAATGTCATCCTCCGAATCACTTTTGTCATTTTCTTCTTTATCGCTAAGCAAATTCTCATCCATGTTAATTTGTATCTGATCTAATGACATTCCTTGATATTGGTTTGCACCCCCTTTTCCATTATCAACAAAAGCTTCGAAATTTTTGCGGTTTGATAAATATCATCAGGTAGCCTATATGAACTCCGATGTACTCCTGATGTATGTCCCATAAAAGTGGCCAATTGTTCAATTTCTTGATCAGATAAATTAAAAATTTGAGAAAGTGTAGCCAAATGCTTTCGTAAACGGGTCGATGTTATTGATGATGGATTTTTAGCCCCACAGCTTTTAGCATATTTACTTAGTGTCTTATATCCAATCAAAGATGATGAAGAATTTGCTTTGGCAAAGAGAAATTTGTTATTTTTAGGGACATAGTCATCACGCACTTCGATCAGAAATTTAAGATGATTCTGGACATCGACACTAAATAGCACTGGAACTCCCCTACCTCTTTTTCCTCTTATGACGACCCTTTTTAGTGTTTTTAGCAAAATTTGTTCTGTAGGAGACACAACTTTGTTAAACTCCTCATACTCTTGCTTTTCTGAGGAAATATTTGTATAGGAATGCAAAGGCATGCGTTCTAATTCACCTGAACGTTTTCTGTTCAACAATATAACTCTGCAGTACACCGATTCCATTAATTTATTAAAGGCTGATGGGTTGTTATTTTCTTTAAGAGTTTTAACAGATTCTTCAGCCACATTTAATAAATGATGTTTTAATAATTTTAGATCATTTGCCAATGGAACTATTGTTACTTTGTTCCATTTATTAAGGTGTAAATGATTGGCTGCTTCCGTAGAAACTTCAAATCGCCAATTTGACTGAAATAATGTTATGAGAGTTTTTAGATTTGCTTCACTCTCCGCGGTAGAAATTGTTAAATAATTGGCATGTTTTTTGTACGCAAACGTAATAGCGATTTCGCAACAGTGTTTTAGTGATGTGGCAATATTTATAGCAACAGTAGGTGAAAAATACAGTTCCTTATCAGCATCGTACTTGCCTAGGCGTTTTGCTGCTTCTACAAAGAAATCAAAATATTCTGGCCGAAGTGCGGAAAACAAGTTTGTAACCGACGGTTCAAGTTGTCGTATTTCAATTAAAACTTTGGCAAGTTCCCTCATTTTACGGGAAATTACAGGTATAAAATGCTTTTCTCTGTGTATGTTGAGGTATCGTGCTCCAAAAGCGCAAATTAACGCGTCATTTTGAGCTTCCAATGAAATTTTATCGCCACGCATATGAGGAAACACTTCCTGTTGTAATCGCGGATCAATTCTTTTATTAATTATCAACTTTGCCTGACCCGCAGCCTGAGCACCACCAATAATTTTGCCTTTAGCACATTTTTTTCTATGGCGATATAAAATTTTTGATGAGAAAAATCCCAAACAGTTGTCACAGGGTAAAGTTGTTCTTTCCGAAACGTAAGATTTTCTAACCACCTTAAAGCGTTCGCCTTGTCCACTGGCCAAAAAATTTCCCTTCCTTCTTAGCTTATCTAATAAATATCGTCTTTCTTTACTCTTAGGAGGTTTGGAGACTATTTCTGCCACATCAGTTTCTGTCGAATGGTTACGAATCATATGTCGTACAAAGTTTTGAACTGCAGTTTCACAAAAGTAACAATAATCTGGCTTTCTCTTATAAGGTGTCTTATTTGTAAAATGTTTTTTATCGGGTATTGTTGTTTCAATAAGAGTTTCCATATTCGTTGGCTCGATGTCTAAGTTTTCGGTATTTATTTCACACTGCCCCCAAGGGTTCAATATTTTTATTAACACCGGGTAGTTTTTCTTTTTTAAGTGAGTTTTTGTGTATTAGGGTACGTAGTCCAAGAATCCTAAAACAAAAAAAATATATTTGCCACTGGGTTGTTTTTGCATGCTTATTATTCATATTTTTAAATTTTGTGTTAAAGTTTTAAGAAAAAATCGGTTTTTAATAATATCTTAAATATTCCTTATCCGATTTTAATAAAATTGGGCAGTGGTATTTATTGAAATAGGAGGTTAATTTAGCCCTAACTTGATTTTAATTGGTGAGACCAGTGGCGGCGTGGGACGCATCTTAGCTAATATTATTGACAAAAAATGTACGCGCACTGACTTTTCTTGCAATGCTTATATTTTTTCCGGCTGAAACATCCAAAAATATTTTTTTTTGTATTCTAATATTTTTAAGTAGCCTGCCTAGTTTTTCAGAAAAAAAAATTTAATCCGCTAAATTGCATATTCCTGGACCATACGAGAAACATTAGGGCAATTTTTTCTTTTAAAAATTAAGTGTTATAATTTCTTCTTAGCAATTTTATAACAACAACAACAAATACTTAATTACCTTAACGTTTATATCTAGGCTAAGAAATTTTACTAAAAAGTGTTTTTGAAATTGCTAGCTTTTTTGAAAACTTTTAACACCCCCCACAAAATTTGGGGACCCATGTTTATATGAACTTTTTTTTCATAAAATTGGCTTAGGGATGTGCCCTTAAATTTTCTTCCACGCAATTTGGAAACACCCTGTATATAAATTATGTGTAAATTTTACGCGTTGTATACAAGTTATTGTTTTAAGGTTGTACGTAATGTTTTAATAAATAAAAAAACGTTGCGTTTTTTATTATTTAAATAAACTATTGTCTAATAAAACGTTTCAGCTACTATTTGTGTCTTTAGCCGTTATTAGGCAAATGAGTTATCAAGCAAATAACTTATTTGGTTGATGACGGCTTAAGATGCAAGTTAGCTAAAACGTTGCAATAAACAAATATATTTTAATGGTAATGAAAGCCCAGCATTTATTTTCTATAGGATGTGTTGTAACTTAGGTATAGGAAACACACGAAAACATTGAAGCATATACATATAATATACCTCATTTTCATCTTCATCGGAATAATCAGGAAAATATGAAGGATCTTCATCTGTCTGATACGGATCATCGGGTGTTTCATTTGCCCAATCATTGTCGTCATTAGTAAGTAATGAAAAATTATCATCTGTTTGTGGGGCAGTACAATAATCGTCTTTGGGTGACACAAAATGATTTTTACCTAAAAATGAAGTAGTGTTAAAATTAAAATTAAATTATGTGTATTTTTTTCTATTATAATCTCTTTTTCTAACGGATTGGATTAAAATCAATACTTAAAATCTAAAAAACAAGAATAAAAAACAAATGAGTTGTGATTTAAAAAAAAAACGCTTTAAAAGCATGGGCGTAGCCAGGTACCGGCAGGTGGGGGCAGCTGCCCCCCCTGGCCAAGGACTAAATTATTAATTATTTTGTAGATGTTAAATTTATAATTGGATTTAAGGTCTCCACAACGATAAATACATTAAAAATATACAGAGGGTTTCCTAATTGCGGTAAAAAAATTAAAGGAATATAAGCATATTTTATGAAAAAAAAGTTTATATGAACATAGGTCCGAAAATGCATTGATTTCAAAATATAGGATGTTAAACTTAAAAAAAAATCGTATTTTTATAAATATCTTAAATATTCCTTTACCAATTTTAATAAAATTTGATGTGTTGTAGTATAAAAAGGCTAATTTAGCCAGTGGTGTCTCGAGCGGCCCTTAAACGAATATTTCTGACAAAATTGTATGCACTGACATTCGTGTATTTTTTATATTTTATTTAAATTATCCTCTTATTAATAGAGCTTTTTTCTTTCTTAATTTTTTTTTCGTTTCTTGCGTTGTTTTAAAGAAAAATAAAATACTCTTCATTGCATATCTTTGGACCACTCAAGAAACATAGAACAAATTTTAGAAACACTTTATTAGGTAATTTTTTTAAGATATTATTGTTTAGTTCTGCAATTGGTAGTATTTCTACATAATTTTAAGAAAATATTATAAAAATTAATTTTTTCTATGTTTTATGTGCCTCACTAGGTCTCCCTAGAGATGCCGGTAGACTTAATTAATTTAATTAAATTAAGGCTACATAAGCCCCTTACTATAATAAATACTGCCAATGTTTATAAAAATCGCATAATCGCATATCGTGGAAACAATACGTTTCCGGACCTATGTTTATACATAGGTACACATTTTTTTATAGAATTAGCTCGAAAATATGCGCTTAATTTTTTTACCGCAATTAGGAAACTCCCTGTATAACAAATATACAGATACAGTGTGTACACAGATGGACTTAACTATACCTGTAAATTTTTTTATCTTTAATATTTCGAAAAAAGTTATTCCTCATAAAAATTTTTGCTTCATCTGAAATGCTTAAAACTATACTAAAAATCGACGTAGGATATACAGGGTGGTTCAAAATCGCAAAAATATTGCTTTGAAAAATAACTGGGAATCAAAAAAATAAATTTTTGAAACTACCTAATTAAAAAGCATAAAGAAGTAATCAAAAGTGTTTAATATATCTTTTTTCTGTTGGTTATGGTTTCTAGGGAAAATTAAGGTTACCGGTAAAAAAAAATCTTAAATAATATTTTTTAATCCAGTGAAAAAAAAATGTTTATTTAGAATAAAAGCGTTAAAAAAATCGCCTTATGATATACAGAGCGATTAAAATCATGAAAATAGCAGTCATTTTTGCGTTAATAATGCACATGTGACAAACATACGACATACCAAATTTTAAAACGTAAAAAAAAATTTCGGGGAACCACTCGGTTCGGTATCAGTTTTTCACTGCCTGCCCATCCCTAAACAAAATCCTGGCTACGCCCATGTTTAAAAGACGAAATTAATTAAAAAGAGGTATAATATAAAAATAACGCTTGTAATCCAATTTTAATAAAAAAAAATAATATCACAGAAATTGCTGGTTAAACTATTAAAATACAATATTTACGTAACACCTTCTTTTTGCAAACTGCTTATTTAAAATAATTTTAAATTGAAAGTTTAGGTATATTTATAGTTTAGCTTATATTTTACCTTACGTTCTGAAAGCAACCACTGTTCTGTATTATTAAGAGAACCACTTTGATTATAATCATGCTGTAGCAATACATTGCTTTTTAGTGAGCTTTGTAAAACTTGATTGGATGGCTTAATGGTAACAACTTGATGTATTACTAATTTTTCATCTTTTTGTTTTGTTTCACCATGATCTTGTGAGCGGGGTAGAGCTGGGAGCTAAATAAAAAGTTAAACAAACAATATTGTTATAATTATTTTGTATTCTTTTTTGATACTTTTAAAATTGTAATTTAATAATAAAATGATGTAAAAATCATATTGTTCACTAATCATTATATTTTGTTGGTAAATTTAAAACCTGATTATTACAGTTTTATAGTCCTACCTTTACTTCATTTTCATTCGTAATATTTTTTCGTCGCATGGAAGCTCTATTGTATTAACAGGAGAAAGCCCTCGGTTGCAAAACCAATTTTTTGTTTTCTTGGTTTTCTAAAATAACGATGGATTGTTTAAATCTTAAACAATAGAAAAATAATTAAAAATTAAAAATAAGCTAAAATTAAGTTTATTTAAAACACAATTAAAAACCCTTAGCCTCTTTTTTTTAAATTTATATGGATAAAAACACTAGGATTATCCGTTAATCAAACATCTAACCTTTAATAAAGTATACTTTATACTTACCATTTTTAATATTTTGATCCCTTGTGCACATATTCACCAGTTTTTTAGATCTGGAGCTAGACATGGTTATCCGGTATGGACACAGTAACAACCGTAACGCTTATTGAACGTTTATACAGCCTAGACTCAGACAAAATGATGCAATCCCACTTTAGGAATAAAATTATTTCTACGTTGCCAGATTTATGGACGCAATAACATACGAAAATTGCAGTAAATATACGTAAAAATGTATATTTATTTAGCGCCTCAACCGGAATTTAGCTGAACTAAAATTTGTATATTACTTTACGAAGTGATAATGTTATTACTTCCACTACGAATTAAAAATCCGTTAAAATCTCTGTAATCTTATTGGATAACCTATAGTTTGGTTAGTATTTAAAATGAAAGGGAAATCCCGCCATAACCTCCATTAATATAAAGTGCAAAAATTGGCGGGAAATATGTTTTCACGGGTTGCCTTTATTGACTCCGATATACGGAGTCAATAATGCGATGGAAGCAACAATCAATGTAACATGTCAATGTGCGGATACAATAATGGTAGCGGTATTGGCTTCTAAAAGGGGAGGTTCTTAATTTGCCTGTAAGTTTTTGTGTATGTTACGCGATTACTCCGGCGTTTGTGTACCAACTTACTTTAAAAATAATTTTTTCTTTGAAAGAGTGCATTTTCGCGGTGGTCCCTTAAAAAACCGTCACGATCGCGAGAGAGAAAGGTACTAGGCCTGTTTTTCTCTCTGCCGTATGTTCTTCGTGCGGCTAAGCTACCTCTAGATAGAGAATATGCTCAGATAATAAAGAAAAAGAAGAGATCAGAAACGCATTCAGATTCGATAATAACAAAAATTTACCCTGTTTATCGCACTAAAAGAGGTATCAGTAGTGTTTTTATTGTATGTTTCCTACCTTAATAGTAAAAATAATAAACTAAAAAGCGAAAAATAAACATTAAAAAAAAAAACCTTCTTTAAGAAAATTATTAAATCACAAAGTTATAAATAATAAAAAAATTAACAAAAAAAAAAGAAGTCTGGTAATAACAAATGTGCTAAAGTACTCAATATTAATAACTAAATAAACAAAAGCTTTTTATACTTTAATATTATACCGAACTTACCCGACTTCTTTTTTATTAATTATTTTAACTTTTTAGCAAGTTTAAATATATATTTTTTTTAAGTAGGTTTAATGTTTTTAAAAAATGTTTATTAATACAGTTGTAGATCAGAACGACCCATACTAAGACAAATATATTAATAAATTAAAATTTTAGGTTTTCCAAATTACCTTTTTCAAGTTTCTTGCTTTTAGAACTAAAGTACATATTGTAATAAATATTTTCTTTTCTTGGCCTTTGGAATATAACAATGTCACTGTCTTACTAATTCACTTCGTCTCGGATTAAAAAAATCCCACTTGTTATCGACTTTTAGAGTTCAAAAAATCCCTGGCAGGATCAGACGACTTTAACTTTCTTTTGAAAAACATCGTTATTCACGAACGATTTTATGATGTCATTAGGACCGCCTGCTTTACTTTTGTAATTTTATGTTGCAACCAATAAAAAGGGACGAAAATTATTATGAGTAAAAACATTAAATAAGTGTTCACTTAAAATTAATGAGCGCATAAATCAGTTGCTTTGTTTTTAATTTTTAACATCCTATCTAGTATATTACGTAAAAGTGTCTCGTAGCCAAAAACGCTATGTATTGCTTTCTTTTATTGCGTCAAGGGAATATTAGGCATAAACGTAATTTTTTATTAACTTGGAAAGAACTTGTGTTCAAAAAAAGTCGACCTCAAGATCTATTTTGGGCACAAGTTCTTCCTAAGTTAAAATTTAATACTTAAAATGTTTCGAAATTTATAATAACTTTTATTTTTATCTACCTTTAAACTCCTAATTTTAAATGGACCGCACGGAATGTCTGTATATTTACAGAACTTACAGATAAGTTTTATGTAAAAAGAAAAATTAATGTTCTGTTATTAGGACTTTGGTCCTTATCTGATCAACATGCTGCATCACCCTTCCGCGAATTATTAAAATCAACAGTTGCCCACGGGTCAATGAGATCAGAAACATCAAAGTGATAATCAGGCATCGTCACATTTGGTCAAATCCGCTGATGAGCTAAGAGAGACGAAAGGCGAAACACGAGAATGAGGTCGGTAAGGATACGAAGAGATTACTCTGTAGAGCTCTCTGAGTAATAGTGAGTAATTGAGCAATAGTGAGTAATTCTTATTATCTGCCACCTCGGATTTACAACCGGTTCGTGGGGTTAATGGAATCTTGTCCTGTTCTTCCAAACAGACCGAGAGGCACCGAAGCAAGGCATACTCTGTATGTGCTACTCTGTGAACTATTCATGTTGGGCGTTTCGTCCCCTTAAAGGATGAAACGAACGAATCTCGTAATGTCTGAATAAAGGCATCTATCAGATCCTGCCTGAGAAGGCTTCACCATCTCGCCGTTTTCTGTCCTTGCAACAGTCCAGCTAAGCTACCGCTAAACGAGATTCGTGCTGTTATGACAACTGACTGATGGCTTTAACTAAGCTAACCAACAGCCATCCAGCTCGGTTTGCGGGAGGAGAGTCGGACGAAATGACGTATTATCTTAACCACCCTCTAAGTCAGGAGATGGTTCCAAAAGATTCGAAACAGGCGCCTCTAATAAGTCCAAGTGGACAAAACGCACAACCAGTGCTGCCGAAATGTGGGTAAATCGTACCCCTTTCCTAGCATCGTGCTCGAAATCTACACAGCGTGGCGATTGGTCGCAAAACATGTCGGCTGTTTAATCGAGAGGAATTTATTGCCTTGCTACACACAACTTGTGTGTGTTTTATCTTTTTCTATACTGTGGTTAAGTCTGCGCGTCGCTTGGCAGGGAAATAATTTCGACTCTGTGTGGGAGTCCCGCGCGATCCTAAGGAAGGACTACGATTTACCCACGTTTCGGCAGCACTGCGCACAACACGATTATTGTACGGTACGGATAATGAGCAGAGTAGCACATACAAGAGTATGCCTCGCTCCGGCAACCTCCTCACGGTCTGTTTGGGGGAACATAACACGATCCTATCAACCCCACGACCCGGTTGTAAGTCCGAGGTGGCAGATACATAGAATTACTCACTATTACTCGAAGAGCTCTACAGAGTAACCTCTTTGCAACCTTAACGACCTCATTTTCGTGTTTTGCCTTTCATCTCCTAAACTCATTAGCGAATTTGACCAAATGTGACGATGCTTGATTATCAAGAAAAATTGACGTTCCGACAATTTTTTTAAACTTCGTCTTACTTTTTTAAAAGAAAACGACTAACTTAACTAACACGCTTAATTCAAAATACCCCTATAATTTAATAGGTTATAAGTTTAGCAAGAATTAGATTAATTCTTAGTACTTATTATCATCATGCAATTTTTGAAACACATTACTAAGGTTGTATAACTTGCAGTTAAAAACATGTTTTTAGGCATCTACTCAGTCAAATTCATTAAAAGCTGTAAAGTATTTAATAAAATTACGTACAAATATCCGGGGAAGGACGGGAATCACTTAAAGGAAGAGAGTTAATGAGCTTTATACATTAAATAAACATGAAACATTTTAGCTGCAAAGGTCTTTTATATAGCACTTTAAAGGGGTAGAGTTATTCATTATTCGTAAGAAAATAAAACATGTATTTTATGAGATAAGATGCGAATAATCAATAAAAAATATAAAGGATTAACTTTCTACAGTTAGTTGCACCATACTGGGTGTCCAGTACCTCAATCGACAAACTTTTAGGGGTGATTCTATAATGAAAATTAGGAAAAAAAACTTATATAAACATATATCCTAAACGTCTTAGTTTTTAAACTACAGGGTGTTCAATTAAAAAAAAATATATTGTTTTTTTATAATAACTTTTATACCCATTCAGATATCCTTTAAAAAAAATTGGAATAAAAAAAATACCGTTGTCCATGAGAGGTTTAGGGTTAATATTTTTAAGAAAAAATGGTATAGCACTGCATTTTTCTAAAATAAAAATATTTTTTAATCCCTGTTTTTTGTTTGATCTGCGGTTTTTGCGTAAATAAATTGAAACTTTTTGGCATGGTCAGTTTGTATTCCTAATATCAAATTCTACAGTAAAAAATATCCCTCGTTATTTATTCTTTAATTAGATAGGAAATTGACCATTACGTGAAATGGTTTCTATTTATTTTCATGAAACCCCGTACATCAAACAAAAAGATTAAGAAATTAGACTTGTTGTAAGCTAAACAGGAATTTAACAAATTCTTTTTTTTTAGAAAAATTCAGTAGCGTACCATTTTTTCCTTAAAAACATTTACCTTAAACCCCTAATGGACTTGTATGCCAAAAATGTCTCTGGTGCAAAAGGTGCGTCTTCCAATTTTTTTTTTTTTAAATATCTGAATGGGTAAAAAGTTATTATAAAAAAAAATTTAAAAAAATAACACCTCGTAGTTCAAAAACTAAGAAGTTTGGGACATATGTTTATATAAAGTTTTTTCTTAATTTTTATTGCAGAATCACCCCTTAAAGTTTGTCGGTTAAGTTTCTAGACATCCTGTATAGTGGTGGTGATTTTATAAAGTTATTTTTAAGACGGGTTAAAAAATTTAATTGGTTACTTACTTCACCATTTTAAAAATCTTCGTTTACATGAATAAACTTGATACTGATTCTTTATTTTTAGGATTTTTAAACCGTAGTTGTTTAGAGCAAACAAAGTTTTTCACCACGTTGTTCTCTTCGTTTTGTTTTATAGAAGCAATGGTGTAACGGGTCTTTCAATAAGAGTGATAGTATTTCAAATAGAGATTTCTCGGTTTTTAATTCATATTTTTAAATTTCTAAGTATTACTATATTTAGTATAGTGTGCACTTTTATGATGCAGCCTCCGATTCCTCTTACCAAAGTGGTAGTTCAGTTGTGGCTACTTAACGTTTATTCACTCGAGAATTAGGTCGCCATCATAGGTACTTTGCGCAGGTTATACGCCGCACTGTGGAAAAGTTTAAATGTAAGTTACCTTTACGTCAAAACTCATCTACAAACTTTTCCACAGTGCGGTGGATAATTTGCGCAGAGTACCGATGATGGCAACCCTATTTTCACTTGTAATATCACTAGTGCTAAATTTATTTCCGAAAATTTTATTAAGGCCACGATTATTTTGAAAATTAACCGAACCACAGGCGAAAAATTTCCCGAAAAATATAAGCACGTGTGGTATTCGGTACGAAAATTTCACACCACGTTTGTGTTAAATAATATTCCTTTAAAGATAATATTTGTAACTTTGACACGAGCTTTAAAATTTTACTATAAAATAAATATTTTCCATTTTACCAATTGTAGTTGAAAATATATGTAATTTTAGAGCTTATTGTTTACTTGTTGGTAAAAACAGTTTATTTTATTTTTTTTTAGACCCATACCTTGCTTTCCTTTGCTTATGTCTAGTACTTCAGTCTTATGATATTATTTTACTACCTGTAGTGGTATAAAATTGTCATTTAGGGTCTTAAAACCTTACATTATTTTATATTATGTTATGTCTGAAATACTACAACTGGTACAAAAATATCATTTTCTTTAATTATGTATGTGAATGACAGACATGACGTTAAAACAAATTCAATGATTATGTCAAAAAATGTCCACTATAATTCGCTCCAGGGTACCCCAGGCAAAATAAAAAAAATCGATAAATACTTGTGTTGTCATGGTAATGCAACCAAAACTACACATTTGATTGGTCAAAAAACAGTGGTGTGGAATTTTCGAGTGAATAAACGTAAAGTGGCCAAAACGCGGCTACCACTTTGGTAATTTTTTTTATTACTTTCTACCGATCGAGAGAAGTCAGACGCTGCATGATAAAACTGCTTACTATACTAAATAAAATTATATCTAGAAATTTAAAAATATATATTAGAAACCGAGAAATCTCTATTTAAAGTACTCACTCTTAATAAAAGACCTTTTGAAGCTAGTTCATATAGACGCGAAAAGCGAATTACGAAAGCAAATATGTGGCCAAAAAATCGCGTTTTTTTGTTATGTTCATACAGCTGCGAAATTCGCCGAAATTCTAGGCAATAACATAACCTACAAATTTCTATATTGTTTTTATTTCGGTGGTGACGCTACGCTTGGGTTCTTTTAAGATTTTCTTTGTTTTTCTTTTTAATAATATACCATTTATCTGATGTGATAAATAAAGAATATAGCACACTTTTTTAGGAACTAAGACGTAGAAACGCTGCAAATTTGTTATAAATGAAAAGGGCTAGAAAAGTTAATATAAATTCAAATAAAAAACACAAAATACTTAAGAAAATGAACAAAAAAATAAGGTATCAAACAGCTAATAGAATGACATAAAAATAACAATACCAAAATTGTTTTTGAAATGACATATGACAAATAACCTCTTGTTTCTACGCATGTGCGCACGCGAATATTCGACAGAAATTAAAATGATCTCAAGTTTTCCGCCCACTAGATTTTAAATTTTGCGAATTCGCATAATCTTTAAACTATCTTTATTTTGAATTACCCGCCTTTAATTTTATGTGAAATTGACCAATGAGAATAAAATTCGCCATTCGCCACTAGCTTTTAAAAAGAGCAATATTTTTATGCGATCAAAATGTCTTTTTCTGTTTACCGAACAATTCCGAATTATCTTCGGCGTTTATTTAATAGGATTTGACCCTGCCTTTTGTTGACCGATACCCAAACTAATTTACCGTGAAAGAAATTGAAAAAACCGGAGATTTTAAGAACTCTAAATAAGACTTTACACTAAGGATATGTACCGAAAAGAAAAACTTTTTGTAATCTCAACTATACAACACGCACCCACAAAATTATCTAGAAATGATTTTGTTTTGCGCGAGAGCTCAGTCATAATAATAATTTTTATGGTAATAATAACATAATAATAGGTGGTATAAATAAATTACCCAGTGATGGATTTTTCACAAAAATTTAAATTAATGGGTTTTTGGCGGCAAAAACAGTCAATGTTAAATTTCAATATTTTCAGGATATTAAATAAAAGAAACGAATATGGCTAACTCTATAAAGGTGTAATTAAATTAATGGCTAAAAAAATCAAGAAATTAAATTTCTTGTAAAATAATGAGGATTCAAAAATGATTTTTGTTTTTGGAAAAAGCAATGGCGTATCATTTTTTTTAATATTCAGTATTTATCCCGTACGGACGTTACTGCTAGAAATATTTTTAAAAAATCCTATTGGTGCTTAGTAGGTGTGTGCTAAATTTTATGAGAATATCTGGAACAGCTTAAAAGTTATAATATGAAAACAATTTTTCCTAAAACTATTACACCCTGTAGCTCAAAAGTTAGGAGGTTTAGGACATATGTTTATATCAACTTTTTTTTCTTAAAATGGGCTTAGGAATTATGTTCTGTATTTTTATCCATCAATTAAATTACACACTGTATACAGTGCATTCCAATTAAAACGAGCCACCCCCTATAATTCCGTTATTTGTCACTAATAAAAAAAAAACCCACACAAATATCAAAAATTAAAATGGTAAAGGGGATCAAGTAATCCCTTGTCTCAAAGGGTTTTAAATTATACCTTCAACAGACTTTGGTTTTTAAAATCGGTTCAGTAGTTTCCGAGAAAACGTACTCTAAATATTTGGTGTTTTTAGTCTATGTAACTTTTTAATTTTTTAAAATATTAAAATAAGCCTAGGTAAGTAGATATATCACCTAAATGTGCAATATTTCATGAATTCAGTTGTTTTTTTACATTCGGTTTAGCCAGAAACGACACAAAACTTAATTGTTTAAAATGGGACACCCGGTATATTTCTATTTAATTGAATAAAAATATCATTCCGAGTTTAATGACAGTCCATTTGCTACTTTTTCCACCTGACCTTTAAATATTTTAAATTTTTATTTTTAATTTAAAGTGCCAAAAATGTAATAAAACGTTAAATTTTGGACCAAGTATTCACAGAAAAATAAAGAGTAACATCTATTTTCCACGATTTTTTGGGCCAAAATTTACAGTTTTATCGCATTAATGGAACGCAAAATCAAAAATTAAAAATATTTATAACTTGTATGTCAAAAAGTAGCCAAAAAAGTGTAATTGTACTCAAAATTGCTTTGTCTGTCTATTCAAATAAATAAAAATATACCGAGGTGACCCATTTTAAATAAAAGTTAAGGTCATTTTCGGCTAAACCGAAAATAACAGAAAGCAACTGAATACATGAAATATTGCACATTTAGGTAATATATCTAAGTACTTAATTTAATTTTAATAGTTTAAAAATTAAAAAGTTACAGGGGCTAAAAACACCAGGTATTTGAGGTACACTTTCTCAGAAACTACTGAACCCATTTTGAAAAACTAAAGTCTGTTGAAGAGAGAATTTAAAACTATTTAAGATAATCTATCACTTGATCTCCTTTTTCATTTATACTTTTGGACATTTATATTGGTGGAAAAGGGAATTACTCTGGACAAGTAAAGTTTAAAACACAAATTTGTCCCCCTAAAAATAAAAGTGACAAATAACGAAATTATAGGGGGTGGCTCATTTAAATTGGAATGCACTGTATGTTTTTGTAATATGTTAGTAAATATATCTCTGTATTTTGCGCATTTAGATATATATTTGAAGGTTCTATAAGCATCAGTTTTTTTGTAAATTTGAAAAAAACTTGACATTGGCACCGTATTGGAAATAAATAACATTGGTTGTTTTTGCAAAAAGCCCATCAATAATAAAAAAATAATAATATTATCTTAACAAATCGTAAACTTAAAAGGAAAATAAAAACATGTACCTGATTGCACTTATTTATTTGCTTCTTCAACCCCGCAAAGGCCATTTCTTTGAATTGTGTGTTCCTATAATTTATCTGAAACAATAAATAAAATTTTATTTTCTCTAACAAAAACCAAATATCTTAGATAAATAAAATACACAAATATTTAAGCAAAACTCTGGAAATTATAAATAAATTAACCAATAAAAATTAGCTAATATTGAGTAGACAGCGAATTAAAAACAACTGCTGCATTTCACCTAATCTTTCCAACATGATAAAGCGAGGGTCAATAATTACTGAAATCTAGTTTTTTAATGTTTTATCATTTAGTTTCCTGTTATATTGAGACTAACGCACATCACAATTTAAAATATTGCACTTCGGTTTAACCTAATCAAAACTGAATATATTATTAAATTATTGTTTTAGGTTGTTAGGTTTTAAAGACTATTTAAATCATTAAATATAAGGACAGATATATCGAAATCGGCGGTGGTAAACGGGCGCAAGGCCTCCACTAAATTTTATTGAACAGGTAAATGGGGCGCAGGGATCTTGGGGTCAATAAATCGTAAAGGTAAACGGGGCGCAAATGTTTTCTTTAAAGTAAAGGTATCGGAAATAAAATATTGGTCTATTTTAAAAATTTTATTAATTACATTTATTGCATTTTTTTATCTTTAAGTTTCTTAGTCAAATGTAAACTTTGTATTTTGATGTATGTATCAATCTGACATTCCTTAAGCTTTTCAAGAAAGACATATATTCCCTCCCTACAGGCGTGCAGGTAAAAGAGATATTTTCGCGCCCCGTTTACCCTCCGTCCATCGAAATTTAAAAGGGCATCTGTATTCTTAAAAACGGATGCTCTCTTCTTGCCACGTTTAAACGTGTTATGCCTTTGAAACCTATTATAAACAATAATAATACCATTAATTTTGCACCATTAAGAAATAAAATCGTTAATATATAATATATACCCCGACAGTTTTAAAACAACCAAAATATATTTTTTCTTAAATAACAAAATAAATGTTACTGCAAAAAGGTTTTTGTATAACCTCTTTTATTAAAACAAAATAAGCCTACATTTTTGTTTAAACCAGACATACTTGACTTGCCTCACAAAGATGAAAAAGAAGCATTTCAAAAATGCCAGAATTTTGTGAAGCATCCTTTGAATTAAATTGGTAGTATAATTACATTTTTTGCCTGATTCGGATGTTCGACGGATATTGGGAATTTAGGGGATTTTAAAAAGAATAATACAACACTAATTTTCAAAAAATGTTATTCGAAAATTATTTAGACTTTAAACTATATATTTTTAAATATTTGGATAGTGACATTGGCAATAACAGTATTTAATTCCTAAACAAATAAAAACAAATAAATAATAATTTATTTATTTTATCCCATTGAAACAACAAATATTGTTTTCGATATAAAATTCCCTATTTAAATAGTTACAGCAATTTTTACCATTTCGAAAGTTTGAAGATTTAACAAAGCTAAAAAGTTTTAGCACATAAAGTTTAAAAGGTTACTTAAAGGTACATATAATATAACCGAATAACCGATATAATTCGAATACTCATTATTCTGAATAGCATTCAGAATACATTTTGCTCGATATTCGAATAGTATTCGAATACTATTTGTGTGCTTGGTATTCAGTAGAATACTTTTGGATAGTATTCGGGATACTGTATTCGTATACTTGAAGTATTTGATGAATACTTTTTTGAGTATTCGAATACCGGCATTCCAGTATTTCGAATACCGGAAATGTGTAAGCAGTATTCGAATACCAAAATTGTCACGAGTGAGATATAACAAGAGGGAAAAAATGAGGTAGAGGACCTTTTTTTTCTTTTTTTTTGCTCTTTAAATTCTTAATCATCGGATTTTTTTTTATCCTTTTCTGGCATTCGAATCACTTTTTCCAGTATTCGAATACCGATTCCATTCGTAGTTACGTGAATTTCAAGCATTCAAATAATCGGTATTCTAATACTTTTTTTCCGGTTTTCGTATTCGGCCCAACTCTGGTACTGAACTGGTAGCTTCACCGTTTTTCTTTACCTTCTTCCTACTTTATTTTTAAATATATTACGTAGAAATATTTTAAAAAATAAACCGACATCAAAAAGATAAATAAATGTTACTAATAATTTAAAAATGACTAAATAAAAAAAATATAGAAAAATTAAGTCGGGTAATAACATTGCTACTAAACTACTAAATGTTATTAACTTAATACACAAAAGATTTTCATACTTTAATACAATCATGTTATAACCCGAACTTCATTTTCCTATTTTTTTGTATTAATATTTTTAAACTTTTAGTGAGGTTTTATTTATCTTTTAAAGTGAGTTTCCTTTTTTTAAATATTTATTTTACTTTTTTAAGTTTTTATTATTAACATTTAATCAGTAACAAACCACTAAAAACAGTACTAGTTGCCTTTTCTCACACGTAAGCTCTTTCCTCAAAACGAGCAATGCTACCTCTAATAGGTAGGTGTCGAACATATTATAACCTCCCCCTTTTTTGAAGTCGGTTAAAAATCTAGAAAATATGATGACAGATTGACGAACCGGATCTGATATATCAAATTTTACGGGTACAACAAAACCCTTAAACATTTATTAATAAACGAGTTAGAATAAAAATAATTTTAATTAAAAAAACTCTTTATAAAGTTTTATTATTTTAGAAGAAAAATTAAAGAGCAACATGGGTATTGTTTACCGCAATCCATGTGTTATTAAAAAGTTGAATTTTTCCTTGTTACCTAAAGACTTTTTTGTTCCAATGCTCGAAACGAGACCACAAAATGCCCTATTTTTACCATGTTATTTTTTTAAGAGTTAAAAAGTTTACCACCTACCATATACCATCATAATAAAAATAAAAAAGGAGTTTGTAATATAACATAATTTACTAACTAATGCTCACAAGAGATGGTAACTTCAAAAGGAAGTTAAAATAAACTAATTTGTGTTCTCCATACAGGTATAATTTTGTTTAATTACCAGAGGAGATATTAAAAGCATATTTAATTTAAAACTAGTGAGAATAAATAGCTTTCTATGTAAGTGCATTAACAAGATTTAAAATGGAAAGAGCTTTTTATTACACATTTAGTATATTATAAAACAAACGTTAAAGCCACTGGGATTAAAAACATGTCAATTTTAACAAAGTTTAACTTACAAACAAAATTAAAGCGTTCATGTTAAAATGCGACAAAAACTTTATTTAAAAAGAAGTTTAACAAAATAATTTTAGAATTTAGATTTTTGACAATTTATTATTTTTGTATATGATTGTATTGTCACTATTTTAAATAAATATGTATAGTTGACTTAAATATTTAGCTATAATTTATTTTTGATAGCCCACCAAAAGTTATTAAAGCCTTGTTACTGTGGGTGCCAGACTATAGATGCTGAATTCCCATTTAATTCCCAAGTCAAGATTTTATTTAGAAGTTTATTATTTATTATTTTTAACACGCTTGTAACTTAGGTTGTAACTATCTATCTATCAATCTATCTATCTGGCTGCCTATGTAACTTAGATCTTTGAGCCTAATTTTAACCAATACCCAGCTGTTCGATTTCTTTGAGCTTTGCACACGTATTAAGGAAGTATGACAATGCAATAATCTGCAAACAGTATCCCGTTATCTTTTTTTGGATCGCCAGGAAAAAAAAATTCATTTATATTATAAAAAAAAACAACACCTAGGTTGCCATCTGTTGGCCAATATTTTCAAACTTTGCTATTAAATGAAGAAGAAATTTTTGAGTGGGTTGCAATATGTTGGCAACGGTCCAAACATTGCCTGGATTGCCATCTGTTGGCAAAATTTCAAACTTTGCTACTTAATGAAGCAGAAAAATTTTTAATTGATTGCAATCTGTTGGAAAAATTTTAAAATTGCCACTCTTGTTCATTAAAAAAATTTTCGCCATTTTGTCAGAGTAGCAGAAACTAAAAAAATGAAAAAATAATTAATAGTTTAAAAAAACTAAAAACACGCTTTTATATGCAACCAGACTAAAAATTAGAAAATAATTTTTTTCATTAAAAAAAAATATTGTCATTTCATAGTAAAAGCGTGGGGTGATAAATATATTAAATGTTATAATTATTATATTTGCAAATATCTATGATGGAAAAGTTATGAAAAAATAGTAAAATGCACCCCACGCTTTTTACTATGAAATGACAATATTTTTTTTTAATGAAAAATTATTTTCTAATTTTAGTTCGGTTGCATATAAAAGCGTGTTTTTAGTTTTAAACTATTAATTATTATTTATTATTTAGATCAACTTTTTAACGTTGGCAAGTTGGGTTAAATCGTTGTCGCGTAAGGGTATTGTAGTACCAAACCCGGGTGGACTAAATAAACCGTAAAAAGAATGCGGATGAAATTTTTTATGTGAAGTAAATTGTTTAATCTCAAATATCTCAGGAACAGTTGCTCGTAGCGATATTTATCACGTATACCTTTTTTGTGCAAAAGATATGGAAGAGTAATAACTATCTACTAAGAATCTTATATACCGAGATAAAAAAAAATAATGACACTTTAAACAAAAGCAAAGAACTGCAGGCGGCTCCCTCTACATTTAAGAATAAAAATGAGAGTAGCTTTTGATTCCTCATTATAAAAAAACCCTTACACTAAATTTTGTAAAAGAAAATGTGATAATAAATAAAATATTTAAAAATAACAAAAATCAAATAAAAACTTTGACACCCTGTATCTCGCAAACGATTAACTTTTCGACTAAGGTAGATTGCTTCAGATTGTTGTATTCTGGTCCAAGGAGTTCATGATAGTATTTTGTACAGACCTTTTAGAGACACCCTGTATATGTTCATATTAATAGCAGGCTCTTCTGTAATTTTATACCCAAATTATGCTTTAATGAACGCTAAATTATTTTCCATAATGCACTGTAAACTTTAACGCCAAACAGATAATAAAGCTAGTATCGTATAACATAATGCTTTAACAGTATCCCAATAACCAAAATATCCCTAATATAAAAGATGTACTATAAATGTAACAATAGAATAAGCTTTGTTGGTCTTCATTATGTTTATCAGCACAGGCTTGGCTTTAACCTAAAATTTTTAAAACATAAAACATGTTCTCTTTTGAACTTATTTTTTTCAAACTACCCTCTTCCAGGTAAAGTAAATTTTAATGAACCTTAAAAACCACTAAAAGAATCATCAAAAATATTAACGTACCACAAGAAAAATAGTACTTGCTGTTTTCTTTCTGCACAAATGCAACGTTTTTTTTAACCATAACTCCATGTACGTAGATTAAAAAAATAAAAGATCAAAAACAGGCAAAAAAAATCATGAGCATATTCTTGTGTTTTAATTCATATAATTAAGGTTTTTCTCTAATATTTAATGCTATTTTATCGCTTAAGCTACCCACAGATATTTTGGTAAATTTGCAGAAAAAAACTCTTTTTCCTCTAGAAAATTAAAGATTTCTTCTAAAAAATCGGTTGTCTGCAAAGTCGGTTTACTGACGATAGTTGAACGTGACAACGTCAAAAGAATCATTACCTTTATCGCCGCAATTATCGTTGCTATAAACAATTGACACCACATTCACTTTTCACTGCACGCTCACTCAAGTAGAAGAGAAACAGATGTCGAACGACGCGGAGATTGTGCCTCTTTGTCGCTCGTTCCGCGCTCTCGCTTGCACTTCAAGCCTTAAATGGAACGCGCGAGGTAACGGCACATGAGTCATGTTTTTTGGTGCGTGCAGCCGGGTCCATCGAATTATAAGACGTTGTCACGTCAAAAAATAGCAAGATCTTATACTGTAAACATTTGTATTATTTTATTACTTACTCCATAAAGTTAGGTTTTAAAATTTACAGTAGTTGTATGTAAAATGTTAAAATTACTTATTAAGAAAGTCAGTTTTATGTTATTGTAAAGCTGTTTACATACATTTTGTTATAAGTATTAAGTATAAGGTACTTCGGCTGTCCATTCCAACCATTTTTTAGGTAAGCCACTGACTTCAGGAATCACATATTATTTCTTGTTAGTATCAAAATGTTGACAATACTTAAAGTTAGATAAATAACATTAGAGAGATATGGGTGGTGCTGTAACGTCATGCGGTATTAACGTAAGCGCTATTATGACAGTTAAGTTATGCGCGATTCGATTTTTACCGTCGCTGGTGGTAATAACGTTACCGCATGGAGTAATTTGCGGGCTAATAACGCCGTGTGCTATTTAAAATAGCGAATAGAATTGCCATGCGCACAATATTTTTCTTTGTTTATTTTTTAAGGTTATATTATTTATTTTGGACGATTTCTACAAATATTTTTGTAATAGAGCCACAGAGTAAAGTAAAACTACTAATCTTTGATAAAGCCTTGCTTTTTTAATTTGGGATAAATGTCGCAGGTGGAAAAGAAACGAAAAGGTTAAGATTCTCGGCCGACAATGACCTGGCTTTACTGACAGAATGTTTTAGTCAAAATTCATCTGGAGAAGTGGGAAAATGTACAGTAAAATGTGTTTGAAATAACGGGAAAAACTTTAGTATTTGCACATTAAAGCATCATTTGTTTTTGATTTTGTAAATTCGCAGACAGGTGTAATTAACCGTTGGAAATACGGCGTCTTCCATATCTCTAAAAACAAACAGTAAATACCGTATGCGGTATTTAAATAGAGCCTTACGTAAATAACGAACGTAGGCGGTAACCAAAGTACCCATATCTCTCTATTAAATGACCAATATTCTATATAAAAAAAAATTGTGTAAGAGGCTGTCATTATTAAAACAAATTAGTTATTAGTCTTTTGTGGCTCCCTTTAAAATTTAGGAACTATATGAAGATATGTGTGATAAAGAGGTTGATCAATAATGAAAAAAGTAAAAAGCATTCTTTGTATACCTATGTATGATTTTGACCCATAAAAGTAGTTATAAATTAACGATTTAACAAATATATATTTATTGAATAACAAATGCAATTTTGATATTTAAATTTAATCTTCGTAACTATTTTCCTAACCGGCGCCCATGAAACAAATGTCAAATATATATTTTTAAGTTACTGGATAAGCAGAGGCGATTGCTGCAAAGTTTTTAATAGTTTTAAGAATAAAAATCCATATGGTTACCTCTTTGAGGTACGCTGGCACAAAATTTAAACCACCAAAAAATTGACCCATCCGGAATGTTGGTGTACACTTTAACCCACCAAATCTTTTGATATTAGCGATTTAGTATCAAGGCTTAAATGTCAGGTTAGAAGGTGTGTATAATAAAAAATATGTAGGAAAAAGGTTTGCGTAGGAGTAACGGCGGTAAATTCATTTAATTAGTGGTATTTCAAAGGTGCGTTTTGCTACATATTTAGGGTAAGTTTTAAACAATTTCTTGTTGTATTTAGCTTTAAAAATATGATGATATACGTACGATTAAACGGTGTATTAACTATTTTAAAAGGAAAACTAAAAAAATCACCCATCTTTTTTAAGTTTAAATTTTATCCCACCGTACGTGAAAGGTGTGTTTATTTTGGACATGGCCTCATACAAGCTTACGTCATCGTTTGTCATAAAGTAATAATAAGGAATCGTTTGTCATAAAGTAATAATAAGGATATTTCTTCTGAACGGTCAGACAATGACTTTGAAGGCCAAGTTGTTCCTGAAAGGAAAACATATCTGTGAAGTTAGAACTATTGCCAATCCTAAGATGACAACCAGCTAGAAAATTGGGATGAAGAAGATCTAGTTTCCTTGGTGATATTATAAAAAACGAAATAAACTTGTATGAAGCAAAGTTAGCAATATAGATGCCCCAGTAGCTTTTATACAAAATGCGGCTGAAATAGATCCCATAAAAAGTATGAAGTCTTACTCCCCTTTAATTTTTTTAATTGTTTAATAACAAGAACAAACTAGATGTGCATTGTTTGTCATTTTGCTCTGTGTTTAGGAAAAACGAACAAGGGTTTCAGCCTTATAAAAATATTTATATAATCATCATATTTGGCCTTTCTTGCATAAGGGTATAAATGTTTTTTTTTTTATATTGGCAAGTTTTTTCTTTAATTTTTTGGTATGGGATTTTTTTTTGTATGTTTTCAACATTAGCACCAAAGGTAAAAACATGTTTTGTTAAAAATATTTTTTTTTCTGTACCTGAAGGGTTTTTTACAACCCGTTTCTCCGGACCGCAAGGAGTTATACAACAAAACTGGTTAAAATATCTGATAACAGATAACACACATACTAGACATGTTTAAAAAACTAGTTGCAAAGTCATACAAAAAAACTATCATACGTACATTAAAATAACAATTTAAAAAGAGCAATAAGCGTTTCTCCATATCTCAAATCATAATGCAGTATTTTCTGAGAAGAAACGAGACCAACTTGCTTGAATGTAACATAAAATCATTCACTTCCACAAATAAAACCTTATTAACCCTTGATAAATAAATACAATGGCAAAATTTATAAACTTCAAAAGTAAAATATAATATTATTTTTAAATAGGCTGATTCAGAAAGTTTAAGTTAAAAATCCCTTTGGACATTTTTTCTCTGACCTAGTTATTCTACCCTTGACACACTTTATTACGCAAGAAATATTTTGTTAAATTCAAAATTAAAAGGCAGTAACTATATTGGTTAACAATACAAAACGAAAATATTTTACCCTTAAATACTAATAAAATATTTTCTTTATGTTGCTTTACGATGTAGAGTCATTGAAAAATATTTAGAAAAACTGCTTAACGAAGCAACATTTTTACGATAGATAATTAAAGAGACGATACTAAAACTACGTTACTATTATTATCATTCATGCGAAGTTAAGAAAAAAAGTACGTACCGGTAATGTCAGTACAATGAACGAAAAACGTGAATCTGTTACACTCAAAACGTAAAATTCGGTCGCCTACGGACTGTAATCTAAAGTCTGTGAAACAAGTATGGATATCGACTTGCTTAAATGTGAATGAAGCTGAGCGCAGCAGTTTGTGCGCACATATCGATACTAGCCACCAAAAGACAATGTTCCAATGCCAATTTTTGTCTTTTTCCGTTGGGGTAGTAATACTTCGTCACCCACGATCTTTTTACAAATCACGTTCTTAACACTGAACATTTATTTTGCTAATTAATGAGAATTACGAAGAGTTAAAAGTTTTTTTAAACCCTTAATTTTTACAGAAACACCACGAAAGTATTTATTTATTGGCAATGAAACGATCGCCGGCGGTTTTGCTTAATTATAAGAAGAAAACCACTGTCCGGCGGTGTTTATCTGTTTACGTATATAAAAACCACCGAAAATGTTAAGGTTTTTACTTATTTCATCGGTAGATGCCGCCGTCCGGCGGTTATGCTTATAAAAACTATTAAAAACCGCCGAAGAGTAGTTAAAGTTTGCCTAACCTTAACATTTATTTGTTTTATTGCAAAATACTATTTTTTTATTAATCAAGAAACAAAACGTGGGTGTAAAACGTGTCTCCCCGTTTTACACCCACGAAGATTTTGTCGAAGCTCTTCATAAACTCTTTTTTAGATGTATGTACATCTTTTTGAAAAAAGAAAAGCTAGAAGTATTTTAACGACAAGAAAAAACTAATCGGTTTATAGAAATAAAACTAAGTATTACCAATTAAAGTATTCATGTATTGAGAGTAAAACAAACTTTAAAATGTTCAGGAAAAGGAAAAAGTTACAATGTAAAAATTTTATAAACGCGGCCTATTTTCTCAAATATATTATTAACTTGTAAAAAATATTTCAAGTGATCCCAATAGCTACAGTGTTATGAGTGTTGACACGTAAGCAACAGGTTCAGAGTTCAATTCCCGTGCAGCTTACTAACTTTTTTCCTTTTATATTTTTTTCTTAAAAATGTTTTATACATTTTTTCTTATTTTAATTTTATATTGTTTATAATTTAATTTTCAAACAAATAATTTCCCACTTTTTAAAGTTTTAAGTTATATCTAATTACTGACAATATTTGTTCAAAAGTTTTTTGGTGGTGTAAAATATACGCGCATTTAGTTCTGACGTCACGACGCAGGCATGAAATCCAAACAATAGATTTTTATTATGGAAATTCGTGATCAAAGTTAAAATAACGCGATTTATGTAAGTTTTTTGTGTGTTTTAAAGTGTTTGTGACTAGTGTCGGCTATTTGTGACACTGTGACTCTAAATTTTCGTGATTATTTGTAATATTCATTCACCTAACCTAACCATGTGAACAAAAGCATAATTTTTACGAACTTCAATCGATGATATTAATGCTGAAAGGTTCCTTGTAATCCATTTTGATAAAACTAGTATAAAATATCTTAAATAGTGCCACTAATGTAACAAAATTAAAAATAAAGTATATTTTCCTTTGTTTCTTTTATGGTGAGGCGAGGGGATAGGGAGGGGTTTGTTTGGATTCCATTCAAAGCCTTCAAAATATACCCTCTAGACTCAGCCTTTATGGCAGTGTGAAAAGCGCATGAGAAAGAAATATGACAAGAGTATAATCTATCGCTTTTGGTCCTGCTGACCACTATGATTATGCAGAGCTAAAGTTTATTGCTTTTAAGCATGAGATTGTTTGCACAGCCAAGCGGGCAAGACTGCCTCTAATAGGTATGTTCTTGAGGGTAGAAAAACGTCAACGGGTCGTGTGACGTCACACTAAATGCGCTGTGACGAAATAAGATTGTAATGTGTCTTTTTAATTGTAGGCCCTTGATAAAGTGGCAATTTAGCCACGAAACGTTGGGATAAATACAATAGTGGTTTTTATTTGCCTGTTCCCAACCTGGCATACTACACTACTTGTTTTTTCAAACTGTGGTAAAAACTAAACTGCAATATTAAACAAAAACCACAAGAAAACTAAACGCCTACGGTACAGCAAAAAAGTTATTATTAAGATTAGGTTAACTTAAACTATTATTCGGCGGTTTTTAATATTTTTTATTAGAAAAACCGCCGGACGACGGCATCTATCAATAAAATAAGTAAAAACCGCCGGTATACGTAAATAGATAAACCCGCCGAACGTCGGTTTTTTTCTTATAATGGATTAAAAACGGCGGCGGTCGTTTATCTAGTTCCTTTATTTAAACCCTTAATTTTTAAAGAAACATCACGTATTTATTTTTTTTTACCATGGGATTCCTACACTCCTGGATATAAAACTGGACAGACAAAAAGTTGTTTAAATTTAATTTTCAATTACTTCTAGGCTTTTTGTCAGATTTAATTAAGTTTTGAACAGTTGTAGCTCCTTTCATCAAGATTTTTATCTAATACCGGAGTCGCAAAAAAATTTAATGGGTTTGGTGCTATACAAGAGAGAACGAATTGTTGCGTTGTGACCCAAATTTTTGAACACCCCGTAGAGTAATTTATCGTCACGATGTTTTATCAGTGTACAGCTTTTTTAACATTTTTTTAAATTTATATTAATATCTTAATACCAAAAGGAAACACATATTTTTAAGAAGACAATGAAATTTGTGTACCAGGTAAAACCTTATATAAAAGTGACATTTTTTATAGTACAAAAATAAAACAATAACTAATTAAGAGGATGCTGTAGCACGTTAAATTAGCTAAAACGCGATTCGATACCGTTTTTTAAATATTTGTTTTGAGAAAAAGTTGTACATAGAAAAGTTTCTTAAAATGATCCAAAGATTATCGGAAAGTTAATTGATTTTTGGTAATGGTAATAATTAACACATTAAATTTCCTAAAATAACAAAACCGTAAAAATAACCAACTTTCCGATAATCTTTGGATCATTTTAAGAAACTTTTCAATATACAACTTTTTCTTAAACAAATATTTAAAAAACGGCAGCGAATCGCGTTTTAGCTCATTTAACGTGCTACGGCATCCCCTTAGTTAATAAATTTAAACATTTTCTTTGTCTCGTTTTTATGTCCAAAAATGCATTTTGGTTAAATCCACATTAACCCAAGGACCTAAGAACCAAGTAAAATCTGTATTAAACAGGGGGCCAAAAACCAGAATATACTTCAGGGGGTAAATCATCATTAAAAAGTAAGAAAAACGTTAGGTATTTGAATATATTTATATATTAAACGTCATACTTTTTAATCTACAGGGAATAAAAATATTAGGAAAATATATATTTTTCAATTCCATAGATAACCTAGATTTAGATCCGCAGTAACAAGAAGCATTTTTCGGATTTTTACGACCTCGCGCAGTAAACAAATGGACGGATGAACGAACATGCGCAATTAAAAGCCGTGGCAAAATACAAACACCGGCACCCCGTACCCTCCGTCCGCAGTCTGACCGTGACACTCATTAGCTACTGTACTCCGAACACAAAACCAGGACGCCGTCGACAAATTCTTTCCGATAATGCGGATAGTGTGTTTGGCGCCAGACGCGTTCACCCTCGATTTGCTTGCTCACAAACCCGTTTTTTGCCAATGAAATGTAACTTTTGTTTCGCGCAGGTAATAGAATTGGCAATCCATCGAGATCAGTAAACAATTCAGATTTGTTTAACAAATTTTAAAGACATCTTTAAAATATACAAAAATGTAAAAAGTAAAAATAATAATAATCTTTTTTATGTTGTTATACTTAGTGCGATTTCACATTAGCGGAAGATGGACAGTTAGGCGACGGACCGAAGCTATCGAAGTGTATGGAGTCTTATATGACCATTTACACGTTGAGAACGCGAAAAGTCGGCTGTGCATGTGAAAGGTTCATAAGACTCCATACACTTCGATAGCATCGGAAAAGGCAGTTATATTACTTCAAAATTAGGTTTAAGTGATATGACTATGGCCAGAAATATATTAAATAAAAAAGACAAACTATTAAATTTAATCAAAACTAAGTAGGAATTTAAAACAATATTTTTAAAAATGCAGTGGCGTACCTACCTTTTTTTCATAAAGATATATTTAGAGAAAATTCTTTACGATGACACGGGTGCAAATTTAATTTTTATCGCTACGTCAAAAATGCCCTTTAATGCGTAGAAAACGTTTTTTATTTTTAAAAAATAACATAGCTGTTATTATATAAAAGAACATAATTTTCTTAACGTTTTAACACCCTGTAGTTTAAAAAGTAAGACGGTGAAGTATGTCTCTTACTGTTCTTTTAAGCATCAGCTTTGAAAGTTTCTCGGTAAAGTTACTGGACACCCTGTATTCAGTGCAAGTGCCAAACTTTAAGTAAATTTAGAAAAACAAAAAAAAAAGTTTTTTATTTGCCTTTCCTATTTTTTAAATATTTTAAATTTGAAATACTCTATAAAGATTGCTTTTATAGGAAAGAGCCTAGCTTAAATTGCTAATCCACAGGTCAGACCTTTTTCCCAAAAATAGGTTTTATCTATGTATATGTATTACTAAAATTTTATATTATAAATAGCATCAATTTCAATTTTATGTATTGTATTACGCCTATAATGCAATATCTGCTATATGCAATATCGGCGACAGAATTTTGTTACCAAAAATTTGTGATCTCCCATAATTTATTTCAATAATTAACATTTCCAAAAAAAAAACGATAACAAATTGCCTATAAATTTAGTGATGCTGCTCTTTTTGCATCGGCAACTTGAGCCATTTTTTGTTGTTAATGCGGTTCAAAACATTTTAAAAACATTACATTTTCTTGCGAAACAGTGACGTTATAAACGTCACGTATTTAACCGTGTTTGAATACATCTCGGACAATGGTTTAAAAACAATATAGTTCTCCTTGTCGAGCGGGCATAACCTAAAAACTTATTGGGCTGTGACGCAACGGTTTAAAAACCTACATTTTCTTGATTCTAATATTTATATTGTCATTTTCGAATACGGTATGAACCACTCCGACGAATGCGTTTAGCAAGAAAATTTGACTTTGGTTTGATGCTAGTAACATTATCCAGCCAGTGGGTCTATTCACCTATCTAAATAAAAACATTTCTTTGAAAGGTTCGGTTGGTTTGGAGAAAAGCTGGCTGTCTTTTTAAAAATACAGTTTGCCATTTTAATTGCGTATGTGTCTAAATAAAACAAAAATATTAATAAAAATAAGTATTTTTAAAACAATACTTTAAATCAGGTGTCGACTCATTCAAATATAAATTGCATTTTCCATACGCTCTACATTTAAATCGTTGAATAAGCATGATGACAATATTCAAAAATGACTGTTATTTTGTATTTATGAAATAAAATAGGATTTATAGATTACAAGAAACGTGTTTAATAACACAATGTTATAAAAGTTAATATTTAGTTTTTATAAAATAAATCTATAAAATAAAAAGCCCGCCATGAATCCTAAAACACCAATCAGAGGAAATGACGTTACGAGTAGATAAAGTGCGTTAAATATCACAAATTCAAGATTGTTATTTTACAGAATCTTAGAGCAAACACTTACTAGAGGTGGCGTTGCGCTTGGCATGCTAACAACTTTTGTAAAAGAAAAATGCACTCCTGTTTATTGGTGACGTCACGTCTATATAAACGGCGGCGTCATGATGAAATGTACTTTTTTGCGGGTATTTACAACTTTAAATTTAAATCGTTATTTTTTCCACCAAACCATTATTTTTTACAAAGATTTTTTTTTTTTGATGTGACACATACTTTTGAACATGATAAAACAGTTTTTGAAAAACTGTCATCATGCCTATTGTATCCTCAGCATGCAGAGGCATTTTGTTATCAAATTAAAAGCATGCGTGTATGCTGTTCATCAAACAAATCGTTTTACATGTTTTTGCAATATAGCAAGTTTATTTAAAAAAATATATTTAATAATTTTCAGACTTAGGTCAACTTAGTTATACCCATCGAGCTAGAATAAAATTACAATGGGCAATGTTGCCAAAGTGTGAAAAAAGACTCCAAAACAAAATCGACGCGTCATCTTATGATAGAAGGTTACACTCCATCGCATAAAAAGGCGACAAACAAACAACTTTCGATTTTTTATTTCAGCATAATGGCAAACCAAACATTTTTAGCCGGTAACGGAATGTATTTAAAACATTTTTAATTATAATGTTTTCTTTGTTGAATAAGCCATTTGGCAAAAATAATGTAACCTTAAATTAATAAATAATAGATCAATATGGAAAGTCAATTTATTTTAAGAAGTAAGCTACTTCAGATTTTAATTTTAAAGCAATTAATAGTAAAAAAATCACACAAGGTTCTGATTATTTTAATTTCAAGTTTGTATATAGGGTTTGCCATTGGCTTAGGACGGTTTTACACTTATCAAACTTTTTATTTAAGTTAAATAATGCATCAAATTTATTATCTAGGAAATTTATAAATATAATGTTAAATTAGTCTAAAGCAGGGATGTCGAAGCAATCTCACGCAACATAATATTTTGGGCACGCCACTAATCACAAAATTCATTATTCTTACTAATAAATTAGGTATTTATATATTTTTTATAATCACAAAGTCAAAATTATTTGATGGCACACAACTGACCTCACAGAAAAATAACACGTTGATATCTAAAAATTCGCCATCCCTCGTCTAAAGAATTAAAATACGTCCTATTTTTATTTAAATAATGGTTGCAGCACCACCAATTTAATGGATTACTTTGACGTTTGGTAACGACCTTACCTCAGTTTTATGGCTTATTGCGTTTTCTAAATTATCTGGCAACCCTGCTATTCCAAACAAATAAACAATAAAAATTAACCGACTTCAAAAAAAAAAGAAATAATAAAAAAGAAGAAGTCGGATAATAACATTGAGTAGTTGAGCACATATGTTATTACCCGACTTTTTTTATTATTTTTAACTTTTAGTGCGTTTTATTAATTTTTCGTTTTTTTAATGTTTAATTTTGCTTTTTAGTTTTTTATTACTAGGTACTATTAAATCGGTAAGCATACACTAAAAAACACTACTAGTACCAAGGTTAGTTTATATTTTATAAGGTTGCGACACATCCTCAACTGTTAGGCGGTTCGAGGTCGGGGACGCAAGGAAGGGCACTCCACGGAGAAAAGTTGGCAAGACTGGGTAAAATCAAAGCTGATGATCAATCCAGTGGCGTCTAGAATTTGCGCATTTCATTTTGTATTGTTTGGGAAGTGATATTTTTGAAAGATGTAATTCCAAATGTTTTTTTTTTAAAGCAAATGAATTTACAACTTAATATTAATTTTAAACTGTTGTGTAAACGGTTGTTCTACTAATACAATAAATTGTATATCTCCGGCACTGAACAACATGGCCGAAAAATGGGAGATCTGACGTCATAACACGTCAAAGCAGTATGGCCGAATGTGGCGACCTTATATAGACCGACTTTGACTAGTACCCCTTTTAGTTCGGTGAAAAGGGTAAATTTTACTTCAAGGTTGTCGATTCTGAAAGCGCTCCTAATTTCTTCTTTTTAAGCGACTTCATTCTTTATTATCTTGGCATATATCTATCTAGAGGCAGCTTTGCAGCACGAACAACGTACGGCAGAGGAAACAAATGGGTGTAGTACCTTTCTCGCGATCCTAACTTGGTTTTTTATGGAACTAGCGCGGAGGTGCACTCTTTCAAATAAAAAAACATACACACAAAAACATACAGGTGGAATTGAAAAGCTCCTCCTATTTGGAGTCGGTTAAAAACTAATAACTAATAGTAATAAATATTTTCTAATGCAAGACAAGCACTATAAAACGATCAGTTTTTTTAACACCTTACAGTTGACAGGATCTTTAAATTAATTTAATATTCTTAAGTTTCTCTAAAAAAAATTAGGCTCTTTGTTGCACTTAAAACTTATAAACAAGGACTTTAAATTATCTTTTTAATTGCTGATCCTTAATTTTCGACAACTTCAACCGCGATTACCATAAAATGTTTTATTAGAAGTTTTGCAAAAAGGCGGATAAAATTTTATATCCAAGGTATCTCCGCAAGCGTTTGAATGAGAAAAACGACAGATGGATATGTAAACTTTTCTAGGAAAAAAGGATCGCAAGTAACGAAAATTATGTATTGAAGATATGTTCTGTAGTTTGAAATTTATGTATATAGGATATATTTTCCTTTTTTTTTTTTTTGTTTGTTAGAAATGCATATAATACGAATATAATAATTATTTTATTTTTATTATTTATTACTGCATAAAAAGGTAACATTTTTATAATACACAGTGATCAAATATAAGAAGCAAAAAATTGGCTTACAGGCTTTTACATTTTTATGATATTTTTTTGACGACAAAATTGATCTAATTAACTCAATGGTCCATTAAAATACACCTTTAACAAAATTTTATACAATTTTTGTTAATAAATTGTAAAAATACGACAGTTGCAGCAATTATTCGGAAGCGTCTAGAAAAAAAAAAAGGTGATTTGCGGTAACCATCATATAGATACCGTAATTCGCAAATTGGCCAACTCCATTTTCCTTCAAAACAAAAGGTAGTTACTTTGACTATTATAAAATATAAATAAAAAAAATTATACAGTTTCCTTATTTAAAATAACTCCAAAAACAATAATTTACTTAAGAAATGTTAAAAAACCTCATTTAAAATTATTTTCATATTATTTTTCAAATATTTTTGTCTCTGCTGTAAAATTTTGTGAATATGCAGTTAGCCAATTTGCAAATTACGGAATCGATATCTAAGATCATGGAAAATTAAAAATCAAATTCTGTTCGTTAGATAAGTATTTTTTCCAAATAACTAGAAGGGTCTTTTTAAAATTTAAATTTTTAATTTTTTGGAACAATTTCAAAGTAAAAATCGCGAATTTTGAGAAAAAAAGAGTGCAATTTTTAAGGGGAGGACTTTTCTTTTTCTTTTTGCTTCTTAACTTTTTTTTTAAAGGACGCAAAATGTATTCTTTACTATACTAAAAAAAGCCTTGATCCAGCACTGCTAACAACAACAACAGCAATGAAACGCCAACTTAATAGATTGCAAGTTAATTTTGATAAAAGTCTGAATGCAACATATTTTAAAATTTTTCTTATACCAGTATTTTTTGGCCACAACATAAGGATCGTACCACAAAGAATTTCACTTTAATCTTACAAAGCGAAAACTTGTTCTTTGTATCTGGCTTAAAGAACCTTTTCATTTACTTTGTCTTTAAACAACACCCTTTACAATTTACAATTTTCATTATAGCTCGACAACTTATTATAACGAACACAGAGAACTTGAAAATAGCAAGAAATAAAATAATTTACTTTAAATTCCTCAACCTTCGAAGCGAACGTTTGTTCCTTATTAAAACTAATATGTGCAAATGCAAAATTTTAATTAAATTTATATATAGATATTTTTGGTGCATCCTTAACAAAAAAAACAAACTAAAGCAAGAAAAATATTTAAAAAAAATCTTGTAAACAGAGACGAGGTCTTTTAAAATTATATTTTTTCCACGACCGTTAAAAAAAATGCTGTTTTTTTAATCGTTAACATAAAGTTAAAGTATTTCATTCTAGTACACTACATACAGTGTTAAAAAAAAGTAACTTTTTTAACACTTCAAAGCTTTTTTCACACTTTTAATTAGTGCTTTGTTTCAATGCCTACTACAATGAACCTAAATATCAATTTATGCAATGTAAACGCGACATCAACTACACCAAACGGTCAAGTTACCTTTGATTTCGTCATTATTTCTTTTAGTTCATGTGTTACTAGTTTTACAATTTGACAGTTTGCAAATTAATTTATTAGAAATTCTTGAAAATTAATAGTAATAATGAATTTGGCTGACTAAGAAATTAAAAAGGAATTTATACTGTTTTAGTATTATTTCTAAATAAATAATAGTTAAAAAAAACTAAAAACACGCTTTTATATGCAACCGAACTAAAAATTAGAAAATAATTTTTCATTACAAAGAGTTTGTCATTTCAGAGTAAGAAGCGTGGGGTGCATTTTACTATTTTTTCATAACTTCTTTTCCCTCATAGATATTGGCAAATAGAATAATTATAACATTTAATATATTAAGCACCCCACGCTTTTTACTCTGAAGTGACAAACTCTTTGTAATGAAAAATTATTTTCAATTTTTAGTTCGGTTGCATATAAAGCGTGTTTTTTAGTTTTTTTAAACTATTATTTATTTTTCATTTTTTAGTTCGATATATCAATTAGTTTTTTAAAAATAAATGCTCCAGTTTATTCACTAAAAAATTCCTTCGCCATTTTGTCAAGAGTAGTATTAGGACACTTATTTATCCTGGCGGTCCTAATCAGGATAACGGGATACTGTTTTTAAATTATTGCATTGTCATCGGTCCTTGATACGTGTGCAAAGTTTCAAAGAAATTGAATCGCTGGAAGTTGGTAAAAATTAGGCTCAAAGATTCCGTTACATAGATAGATAGATGGATAGATAGTTAGATAGGTACAACCCAAGCTAATAAAAGTGTGTTAAAAAGTAAGTACATACAATTTTCTAAAATTAAATAATAAATGCATAATTATGAAGAGGATGGTTGTCTCTTAAAAATAAACTTATGATTTTTTGTTGCAATAAAATGGCTGTGCAGCAAAAAATTATTAAGTTTAGATAAATAAAACATGTATTAAATGGTATTTTGGGAAATTTTTATACGCTCGTGGAAAAATTATAGTATGTAACACATGCATAAAGTGTCACTTTATGCACTCTTTACTGCTTGTAATTTCCTTGCACTGCAAGGTCGCATCTGTCGAACACTGGCCGATCTGGAGATGCAGATCTTCAAACTAGCCAAAGGTTTACCTTTCAGAGCTAATTGAGATCACCAACCGCAGACCGGTTTCGGACTATTTTGGTTCTCATCAATAAGGTGCAGGCGATAACAAGAAACTCCAAAAATGCCTTAGAAAGCGGAAATATCGAATAAGTCTGGGCCAAAACATAACAACAATTTTTTTAACGGTCCTGTAAAAATATTGTTTATAACGACAAAAAATAATATCCTAAAATTTTCAGCCTTTAATATTAACAATAAGAGATGCATCATTAAAATTATAGATTTTTCAACCATTGTTGCATTTTTAATACAAAATCTTGAAATCAGCCAATCTTAAACCTTTGAGCAATTTATATTCTTGAAGAAAACTAAATTCTCTACAAAAAAGCTCTCCTAGTAAATTTCCGCTGAACGATCCGTTTTCTTGTAATCGCGCCTTAAACATTAATTACATTTTTTAATTTTGTCACTGAGATTCTGAATTTCTTTAACTACCATAAATAATGATATCTTTACAAAACAAATAATTACTCTTAAGGGAAATTTTGTGCTTTACAATAAAGGTCTTTTAACATTTTTTGATGTATTCATTCATAATTTAACAAGTTAAACAATGTTGAAATTAAAATGAAAATTCCACACCACTGTTTTTTGACCACCTTTACCATTTTGATTTTTTGACGTTTGTGTTGGTGGGGAAAGTTGGGATAACCCTGGACAGTTTGACACCAAAATGTGTCACCCTAAAAATTAAAATTGACGTATTTTAGAATTTTTTTATTAGTGACAAATAACGGAATTATAAGGGGTGGCTCGTTTTAATTGGAATGCACTGTATACAGTGTGTAATTTAATTGATGGCTAAAAATACAGAACATAATTCCTAAGCCTATTTTAAGAAAAAAGTTGGTATAAACATATGTCCTAACCCTCTTAACTTTTGAGCTACAGGGTGTAAAAGTTTGAGGAAAAAATTATTTTCATATTATAACTTTTAAGCTGTTCGAGATATTCTCAGAAAATTTGGCATACACCTACTAAGCACCAATAGGATTTTTTTAATGTAGAAGATTTTTAAATATTTCTAGCAGTAACGTCCGTACGGGATAAATACTGAATATTAAAAAAATAAGATACGCTATTGCTTTTTCCAAAAACAAAAATCATTTTTGAATCCTTATTTACTTTACAAGAAATTTAATTTCTTGATTTTTTTAGCCATTAATTTAATTACACCCTTTATAGAGTTAGCCATATTCGTTTGATAACGTTTTTTTATTTAATATCCTAAAAATATTGGAAATTTAACATTGACTGCCGCCAAAAACTCTTTAATTTAATATTTTGTGGAAAATCCACTGGGTAATTTATTTATACCACCTATTATTATGTTATTATTACCATAAAAATTATTATTATGACTTAGCTCTCAAGCAAAACAAAATCATTTCTAGATAATTTTGTGGGTGTGTGTTGTATAGTTGATATTACAAAAAGTTATTCTTTTCGGTACATATCCTTAGTGTAAAGTCTTATTTAGAGTTCGAAAAATCTCCGTTTTTTTATCAATTTATTTTACGGTAAATTAATTTGGATATCGGTCAACAAAAAGCAGGGTCAAATCCCTATTAAATTCAGAATTGTTCGTTAAACAGAAAAAGACATTTTGATCGCATAAAAATATTGCTCTTTTACAGGGTCTTTCAATAAGATACTTCAAATAGAGATTTCTCTGTTTCTAATATATATTTTTAAATTTCTTGATGTAACCTTATTTAGTATAGTAAGCAGTTTTATGATGCAGCGTCTGACTTCTCTCGATCGGTAGGAAGTAATAAAAAAATATTACCAAAGTGGTAGCTGCGTTTTGGCCACTCAACGTTTATTCACTCGAAAATTCCACACCACTGTTTTTTGACCAATCAAATGTGTAGTTTTGGCTGCATTACCATGACAACACAAGTATTTATCGGAAATTTTTTTCTCCTGCCTGGGGTACCCTGGAGCGAATTATAGTGGAAATTTTTTGACATAATCATTGAATTTGTTTTAACGTCATGTCTGTCATTCACATACATAATTAAAGAAAATGTTATTTTGTACCAGTTGTAGTATTTCAGACATAACATAATATAAAATAATGTAAGGTTTTAAGACCCTAAATGACAATTTTATACAACTACAGTTAGTAAAATAATATCATAAGACTGAAGTACTAGACATAAGTGAAGAGCAAACGAAAGCAAGGTATGGGTCTAAAAAAATTAAAATAAACTATTTTTACCAACTGTAGTAATATAAGGTATATATAATATAAAAGAATAAACAATGATAAGCTCTAAAATTACATATATTTGCAACTACAATTGGTAAAATGGAAAATATTTATTTTATAGTAAAATTTTAAAGCTCGTGTCAAAGTTACAAATATTAATTTAAAAGAATATTATTTAACACAAACTTGGTGTGAAATTTTCTTACCGAATACCACACGTGTAAAAGCCAGACACCCTGAAAAAAATTAGAGACAGGCTGACGCCCTCCATAATCCTTTTGTTCCCTAATGTGAGATTCCCAAGATCTTCTAAAGGTTGGTTTATATAAAGATAGGTGGCTGAATTAACTCGGATATTTTTAAACTTTAAGAACTAGATATAACTAAAGATTTTGGGAAATGATAAAAAGAATTAGTATAAATTTATTTAGGGACGTTGCATGGTATGTAAAGGACACCAATAGTCAGCGGCTATTGGTTTCGATCTCACTCATTAGAGATGCCTTTCTTTACCGACTATTACTCACTTCCATTCACATGGATCTTTAAAAGTCACAAACTTCAAACATTATTATTAAAAATACAAATACTATTTTTTTTTAACTTTTTTGGAAAACAATCTTGTTATATTTTCACTTTTTAAAACAATTGCAAAAAAGTATGGTTGTTCTTAAATAAATGCTTATTCTGTCGGGATAGGGAATACGTGTAAATGTACGATTTTCGATGGCTAATATTTCGAAATTCAGCAGAACTATTAAAAAATTCCTCCATATAAAGGACATTTAAGGGTATGTTTATTCCAAAATTAAAAGAAATTCCAACGTCTTTAACCGCAAATATTATATATTATATTACCAAAGTGGTAGGTCAGTTGTAGCCACTCAACATTTATTCACTCGAGAATTGGGTCGCCATCATCGGTACTCTGCGCAGATTATAGGCCACACTGTGGAAAAGTTTGAACGTGAGTTAACTTTACGTCAAAATTCATTCACAAACTTTTCACTGTGCTAAAGATAACCTGCGCAGAGTACCGATGATGGCAACCCAACTTTCGAGTTAATGAACGTGAAGTGGCCACAACTGAGCTACTACTTTGGTAATATTTTTTATTGCTTTCTCCCGATCGAGAGGAGTCAGACTCTGCATCATAAAACTGCACACTATACTAAATATAGTATCACCTAAAACTTAAAAACATATGGATTAGAAATCAGGAAATCTCCATTTGAAATACTATCACTCTTATTAAAAGATTAAAGATAAGTAATTTCAGATCCGTAGGAAAAATTAGAAAGCAACAAGATATTAAAAGAATAAAACAACTGATTTTAAAATCAATAAGTCATCTGCTGCCTAAAAATAGTCTTGAAAAGAAACTAAAACCGCATCAGATATACAGGGTGTCTCTGAAAAGGGCAGAAAAAATGATATCATAAAGTTCTAAGCCTAAAATATGACGACTCAACTAACCTTAGTCCAAAAGTGGATGGTTTTGTAGATACAGGGGGTCAAAAATTTATTTGGGATTAAGTATTTTTAATAAGTAGTTTTGTTAAGAAAATAGGTGTATTGTCACAATATTCGGCTTGGTGGGAATTTGGAAGCTAGCTGTATCTTCCACAATTTAAAATCGAAATAACTTCTTTTAGCCACCCTGTATCTATCTTTTAAATTAAAAATTTTATTCTTTAACATATTTAACTTAAAAACTCTACCACCCTGTATCTCGAAAGTAAAACCATTAAGGAAATAGGTTTATTGAACTTTTTCTTAAAATCACATAAGAATTCACACTTTTAAGTTAGCAACTAATTCTGAAACACCTTTTACACTTTTATAAGTGTGTACCTTCTTTATACAAAATATGTTAGAATGAATTTTATCTAAAAAAGTTACGTACGGAATTGACTTCAAAAAGTAATTTCGTTTTTAATTTGTGTAAGATACCGCAGGTGGCGGCCTCTAGACTTAACAAAATTAATAGCAGATTCTAAATTCTCTCTTAAAACCACACCCCTTGCCAAATATTGTGACAATACACCTCTTGTTAACAAAACTATTTTATAAAACTAAATCCAGAATAAATTGTTGACACCCTGTATCTCTGAAACCATCCACTTTTGTAGTAAGGCAAGTTGGGTTAAATGGTCATATTTAGCCTCACGAATTTGTGGTATTGTTTATTCCGCACCTTTCAGAAACACCCTGCTACTAACTTTAAATACTGTATTATATTTAATTTATTCCTAAAAAATAATAAAACCTCATGTAACATTTTTTAACCACCCTATACAATGTCCTCCTGTAAAATTAATAAAATATCAGCATTCTTTTCCTTTTTTACGATAAATAATTTATATTACACAAACCCTTACCAAAAACACCCTTTTTTCCTTAAAAGCTTTTTGCCCTGTTTTGCTAAGAAGTTGGTCTCGATCTCTGTGATTCGTTGCTTTAAAGTGCGGATAAGCTAAACCTAATGAGTCTGAACATATCTCGAGCAACAGATGAGACAGCAAACTGTCTTGATCGATAAATGATTTGATTGACGAAATTTGTTAAAGACGGGTTACGCAGAAATTCAAAATTATTATATACATGGTGAACCAAATAACCAAAATAAATTCTAAAAAAACAAAATAAAATTTTTATGCGTAGGAAAGAAGAGCTTAAAATGATAGCATCTCAATGTCTGTATATTAAAATAAAACGCATTAAACGCCGAAAAATTATGCTTTTGCTTTGTTTTCTATTTCTATTTCTATAGAAATAGTCAATGTAAGAAGACAATTTTATGAACGGCTGGGTTATTGTCTAGAAGTCAATGGGGGAGTATTTGAATTTTTTTTTAAATCTTAAGTTTATTTCCAACATATTAATTATTGTAATAATATTAATAACGTAATTTATTGAAGCATGTAAATATTATAAATGTCATAAGTTCTTGAAATCTGTTACTCTAGTTTAGTTTAACTTAACTTAATTCGTTTGTATAAATACAACTTTAATCTTTTCACTGTACGATTTTTTGATAATAATAAAGCACTAAATTTCAAAATGACAACGTAATGTCACGCTAACTGTTATTTTTATTGTTGTTCATAAATATGAGGCGATAATAATGTAACAATTTTTAAAAATATATTAGCACCTAACTAGCAAACGGGTTAACCAAAAATCTAAAGTTTTTACCATGGACGTAGATTTGCATACTCTTTAATAAACTTCAATAGACGTTTTCTCTAAAATAATTAGGGGAGCCAATAATTAACCCCATTAAAAATTACATGGGATTTCCTATGTCCCGCCCGGCGCGGCGATGCCTCACCCGGTATAGAGTTAACCATATAGATTTAATAAAGTTTTTTTCTTTAATATCCTCAAAATATTGAAATTTGACCCTTCAATTTAGAGTTAAAGCAATAATATAAAAAAATGCTTGTGCCATTTGTTTTACATGTTATGCATTACCACTTAAAAATTCGACACAAAAAGGGAATTTTAAAAAATTATTTAAAATGCTTTAATTTTAAATAGTTACGTATCATGTAAAAGATTGACATTTTTTTACATTCTTGCTATAACTTTAAATATTGACATAAAATTCAATTTTTTACAATATTTACTTATACAATAATGTTCTATTTTTAAAAACAAAAGTACTTTACTCTCAGTCATTTTTAATATTTTTAGTTATAACTCGCCCTGTATATTACCAATCGGGCCAAAATTTTATATTTATTATTTTTGGACCATGCGATTAGTTTTCCCAAAATACTGTTTTAAAATTCAAAAATGGTTGGCTATTTGACCTCTAACATCTATCCTGGGACACACTGTATGTAAAAAAAAATTTTCTTATAGACGCTGATAAGCTAAATAATATTACCAACCCAAATAATATAAATAACAAAATTCAAACCTTAAGACCCAATATGATTCTATTTATTAAATATATATGTTATTTTTTTATTATTAATTTTTTTTCATTAAAATTAAATGTTACGAAAACCAACCAAGCAGAAATCCTATCAATTTAAGCTTAATCTTGATGCTAATTTTTTTTATGATGCTAAATTTGTTAGATGAACCAGAAAAAACTCGCAAGCAAAGAAATTTATACGACCTTAAACTCAACAAGAATACTTTTATAATGATCTTTCAAACAAGAGCATAAATCCACAGTCCCTTGTTAAGTTTATTGATAATTTTAACTTTTAACAAAGAAGGAAAATCACTTTTATTAGATATAAGAATCAAACTTCGTCAATAAAAAAATTAGTAATGGAAAATACATTATTTGTATAATAAATTTTACGTTGACTATAAAGAAATTGTAAATAAATATTTGCAATAAAGTCTATTAATTAAAGGGACCAACTTTTAGTAAGTATTTTCTTAAACAAAATATTCTCCTTTATTTACAGGGTGCGACAAATTCAAAGAGCACCATTAGGATCTTGAGAACGGTAGGAAAGAGTTGGTTAAACTCGGGCAAAGTTGCGCATTTTTATGCTTAACAATATTTTATTTTAAAAATTTAATTTGCCGCCGATCCGGAATAATAAGAATAATTTTTATTTTTGGAAAAAGCAATGGCGTACCATATTTTTTTTAAATCTTCGGTATCCATCCCGTACGGATGCCACTGGTAAAAATAATTAAAAATCTTCCACATTAAATTTTATAAAAATATCTCGAACAGTTTTAAAGTTATGATAAGAATACGAATTTTTTTCCTTAAATTTTAATACCCTGTATCTCAAAAGTTAAGAGGTTTAGGACATAGGATAATATAAACTTTTCTTCCTAAAAGGGACTAAGGAATCATACCCTGTATTTTTAGTCATCAATTAAATTACACCCTGTATTGGCCATTAGCAACTAACTTGACTGTTACACAACTGAGTCGCGACATCCTGCGAATGTCACATTCAAAGATATATGTATTTTCTTGTAGTTAAGCAGTAACTTTAATTAGGTTTTGTTTGTATTAATCGTTGCAGTGAGCATGTTTACACCAACTTGAAGTTAAAATGTAATGTGACTTTTATTTTAGGATTACTTTAAAAGGGCTTACCGTAGTAAAGTAAACACAAAGTTTCAAAATTGGCTTAACATTACTGTTTTATCAGTTTGCTGTCAAAAACATAAAGTTTAACATGATTTTTTTCGAATAAAAATGTGCATACAAGTAGAAGCACAACAATTCAGTCCTTAGTTAAATTAAGTTCTTTATTTTTTCATAAATAGAAAATGGTTAAAATATTTGGTGCTACTTTAGTGTGCGGTCTACCGTTATATTTTTACTTTAGTATGCGGTCTACCGACCTACGATTTGATATGACAATAACCCTGACACTATCTCTAAAATTAACGTAAGCTTAGCTAAACTGAATAGAGGCAGATTGGTGTATTATTTTATTTTTTATTAAAAATACGTCACAATTATTAAAGTAATATGTACAGTTATCTATATACAGTTCTTATATCATTAAGGAATGCTAAAAGTTGCTATATGCTGGCCACTCATCAGAGTGAATTACTGACCCAAGCTGCACTTCTCGTTGAATGATTGGAATTAATGTGTCCCGATCCTGCCGCTCTCCGAAAAAGTAGCGGCAGTCTATTCCTCTTTTTAAGCCAAATACCCAGGGGCCATCCACTCTAGCACCATGGTTTCTATTGTTTTCTACCTCGGCGTTGCTGTCTTCAGTTAATGCCGCCCGGTCTCCATTTAAAATGCGACCACGGTTGTATTTCCGCCGACCAGCAAATCTAGACTCATCAATTTGGATAGGATTATCTTCCGTGCGTACCATCTGGCCTCGGCTGGTAACAATGGAACTGCAGACTTCTCGGCACATATTAAATCAATCTGTTATGGCAGCTGATGATTTTCCAGTAAGGTTTGTCACGCTGGTCATAGGGATATCTTTTACAAAAAGAAAAACTAGCTCTAAAATGTCACATAAGCTTAGGTTCGAATTTATTCTTGTGTTGATATCCGTGTAGTGGAAAAATGCGTTGCCTCTCCTAACTGAACGCGTGACTTGACAACCCTTCCTAGGACAACGAAGCACAGGTTTCAATTGTCCTCCTCTATCCCGTTTCCTTTTCTGCTGCATTTCGCTTCCACACCGATGGCATTCTATATTTTCGGATTCTTCTAAAAGTTGGTGTTGTCGCAAAAATTGACAGCAACATTTTCGTCTAAAATAACTTTTCTATATAAATCTTTCAGCAACATTATTACGTATCACTATAAAAAACTGAATAAACTAATTTTTATAGAAATTTGCGCTTTGTATTTATATGCCGTATCAACATAATTGGGTCATTAATATTCTATTAGAATCAGGTCCCTGCTTAGGTACCAATTCTTACAATTGTGGTACTCTTAAGTATTAATGTTAATTAGTTTTATTAGAATGATTATGAAAATAGTAAATAGATATTAGCCAAATAATAGGTTGATACCTTGGACCTTCCCGAAACGCAGGTAGACCGCATACTAAAGTGGCCAAATAATCGGTAGATCCCAAAACACAGGTAGACCGCATACTAAAGTGGCACCAAATATTTTTCACTAGCCAGCTATCTTTTTATAAGCTTTACCGGTCCCAATTTTAACAAATAACTTTTAAATTTTTCCTCTATTCTAATACTTCTTTTTCTGCGGCTATCTTAAGAATGCCAGTTCTGTTTTTTTTTTTAATCCTTAACTTAAAACATCCAAATTTTGTTCGTTGTTCTGCACATCTCTAGGGCAACAGATGACTTCAGAGAGGAAGTAAATCGATATCCCGTAAACCGAGGATATTTACTAAAATGTAGTAATGAAGGGTTTACATAGACCTTATAATTGAAATAATTACAGTATGTTGATGGGTGCAATATTGTGCAAATTGCCTTTGTTTGCTAAACAATTGCCGGCATTATGGTAGGCATGGTAGAGAGCTGATAAATTTACAAAAAGCAAGTTTTAAATTAAGGAGTGGAACATTTTTATATCGGGTGGCCACGAGATCACTTTTCGGCTGCCCTTTTTTATTTCTTTATCGATAGTGACGAAATTTGGTGGGGTTTATAGACTAAAGAAAAGTAATTTTTAGGTGTATACGATAGTATTTTACGACTTCCGGTTTTACCGAAAATGACTGGAACTTTTGATTTTTAAATGGGACACCCTGTATATTTTTTGTTTTTGGATTCTCAAGATCATTTTTAGTCGGAAAAAACCAAAATAGGACCATATCACTTTCATAATATTTCTAAATGCAGTATCCAACAATGTAAAACACTTAGTCACTTAACTTTATTTTCCTTTAAAAACAACATTTATTACGTAGGTAAATTGTCTTTTTGATACTAAATGGCGTACTTCACAATTTATCGTAGTTGTCATGTAAACGAAAACCAACAAAATATATTGTAAAAACAATTATTGCTTGTGTTCCGTTAAAAGTTTAAAAAATAAAAACATTAGTTTGTGTTTATGTATCTCATACGATGGTAAATTAATTTTACTTTAAATTTGGTACTAACAATAAAAAATTATCCTAATACTAAATTTAACTTAAAATTATTTTAACATCCTAGGAGATACAAAAACACCAAATAAGCAATAAGCAATTGTTTTTACAAGAAATTCTTTTAGTTTCTGTTTTCATGGCAACTACGATAAATTGTGAAGTACGCTATTTCGAATCAAAAGATCATTTACCTATATAGTAAATGTTGTTTTTTTAAAAACAGAGTCATAGGATCAACTTTAGGCATAGTAACAATGGAGGTTAAAGTGGGGAGGGGCTGTCCACAACGAGACGTTCTATCGCCATTATATTGGGCAGTCTGGTAGATGAACTTCTTGACAAATTGACTGATGAAAGGTACAACTGCCTGGGGTATGCAAATGACCTTGTTATTGTTATCAGTAGGGGTCATCTAGAGCACATATCAGGCAGAATGCAGAACGTCGTAGACACCGTTGACAAATGGTGCAAACAGGAGGGACTCTCAGTCAACCCCCATAAGATGATATTCGTCCCTTTCCCAAAAGAAGGGCACTGGAAGAGAGAAGACTTAGACCTTCCAGGCTCAACGAAGTGAATATCCCTTTCTCAAAAGATGTCAAATATTTAGGAGTCATCTTTGACCAAAAACTGACCTGGGGACCACACTTAAGCAAAGTCACTCAGAAGGCAAGGCTGGGTAAATGCCGAAGACTTTGCGAAAAGAATTGGGGACTCAGCTGGAAGGTGAACCTATGGTTATACAAAATGGTCGTCTGCCTACGGTTCAATTGCGTGGGGTGCAAAGACGCTACTACTACAAAGTATACAAAGACTCGCTTGTCTATGTATTACGGGGGCCATGAAATCGACTCCTACTGCAACACTGGAAATGCTGCTTACCCTACCGCCACTTCACATATACATGCAGGGTGAAGTGAAAGTGGCACAATACTGTCTTAAACAAGGCCTGAGTCCTATCATAAGACAGGAAATGGGCCATACAATGGAGATTCAAGAAGGACCAAGAAGTCAACTCACTGTGTGAGATGCGTTTGGACAAAATGGTACCAAGGTACTAGGTAAACAAAAGTTTTCAACCAATGATACCGGATAGAAAGGACTGGGTGGCAGGCTCTCCCATTAAAGCCGACCTAACCTGGTATACAGACGGCTTTAAAAGAGACCAAGGAGTTGAAGCAGGTATATATGGGGATAAACCAAGGAAGAAAATAAACTTGAATCTCGGACAACACCCTACTGTGTTCCAGGCCGAAATTATAGCCATAGAACAATGCGCTAGGGAAATCATCAGAACGGGTTATGTGAATAAAACCATAGTTATTTATTCGGACAGCCAGGCAGTTATCAGGGCAATCAGTTCATTCAAAATCAGCTCTAAGCTGGTGCGGGACTGCGTAGTTGCCACAAGAGGTGGGTGCGTCCAACTCAGAGGTGGGTGCGTCCAACAAGCTAACTATTACCTGGGTACCAGGACACGAAGGCCATGAAGGCAATGAGGAAGCTGATAAATTGGGAAAGAAGGGGCTGGCAGGACAATGGTAGGTCCCGAGCCCTACTGTGGTATTCCGTCATGCCAAGTAAGGTAATTTTCTAAATCATGGATTAGGAGGGAATCCTAAGACTGGTGGATAAGAACACCAGGACGTCAAGCGAAAGTATTAATTAAAGCTTACTCGCCAGAATTTACGAAAGACCTTCTGAATTACAACCGGAAGGCGGTAAGGATAATAGTGGTTCAACAAACAGGTCATTGCAGACTAAATAAACACCTGAAAACCATGGGCAAGTTCTGCTAGGAGGAAGAAACCGCAAAACACGTAGGTGCTACTGTGAAGCCCTTTGTCGTCTGCGGTTTGCAAGGCTGGGTAAAGAAAAACCTAAAGCAGCAAGATTTACCAAGGAGCCGCTTTCAAGCTTAGGGAGTCTGATTAAAAGACCGGCTTGGATAGCGTGCTCTAACTTATGGACGGAGGACATAATAAACCTGAGCAGGTAGCAGTGATGGAGGATATACAATCCACCTCCTAATCTAATCTAATCTAATCTAAAAATGTTTTGTCTTTGGAGCCTGACGCTAACTAACCAAAAGTATGTAAACACACACACACGCTTTAAATGGCGCATATTGGCAAACAAAATAAAACGCATAAGTCAAAAATAGCTCACTGACATAATAAACTACAGATTTTTTTATAATAAAGATAAACTTACCCTGTAGAATATAGTTCTTATCGGCAATTAAAAATGATAGGAAAACCTTAATCACAAACAAAAAACAGTTAATAAGGATTCGAAGTTCAATGTTATTATTTGGGAATGGTGCCAGATTTGAAAATGTAGGTGACTGCGTAATTTATTAACTCATAGCATGTTTCTGAATTTGTTTTTAACTTTTTGCTGCAACTGATATAACCCGGATTTCTTATTAATTTAAATATAATTCTGCGTGCAAAAAATAAAATATTAACTTAGATAATTCAAAAGTTCGTACCATATGGAAAACTTTTTAATTATTAACTTTACGAAAAAATGCCTTTTTATAGAAAGTCCTGCTTGATGAAAAATACATTTTCACAAAAATAATTGTATGTTGGATGTACATAGTGGCCTAAAAATACTTGATTTAATTCGTCTCCTTAATGATCCTTCACTTACAGAAAGGCTTTATCGCTTTTTTATAGGTACTTCCATGGCTTCTGCTCTGAAGAATTGTCCAGTATAGTTTCTCCACTCACGGTTCCCAACAGAGAAACTCGTGGTTTCGCGCGTATGCATTCTTATACGGTCCAACTGGACAGGCCCCGAACTACCCACTTTGTTCGTTCTTTTATCCCTAGAGTTTCTAGATTGTGGAACCTGCTGTCCGCGGAGGTCTTTCCTTTCCCCCAAATCTTCACGTATTTAAGTCCCGTGTTAACAAAATAAAATATAAAATACAAGGTATTTTCTAACTACAGTACGAAATTAACCTGTACCTCAGAAACGAAGCAGATCCGGACATATGTTTCACTTTCAAAGTTTTTAAGTTTCGTACCGTAGTTAGAAAATACCCTGTATATAAAATGAAAAAGAAATATTTTTTTAAGTCACCCTGTACATCCAACATACAATTATTTTTGTGGAATGTCTTTTCTTATCAAGCAGAACTTTCTAGGAAGACGCATTTTTTCGTAAAGTCAATAAATAAATAGTTTTTATTTTGGTGAGTACTTCCGAAGACACGCTGTATTTCAAGAGGTGAATTACTAAATATGTTTAAATATTTTTTGGAGAACTAGCCTTAATTTATTTTCTACAAAATCCACAAAGGATTATGTTTAAAAGAAGGCTAAAGTTATGATTTCGAGCACCGCGGCACAAGAAAACTACAAACACATGCGCCAGAATCATTCATATTTCGCTTTTGCCTCGGGGACTAACGAGTAGCGTTGCTGGTAATATGAATGGCACTGGCGCTTGCGTCGGCGGTTTTTCTGCGTGCCGCGGTGCTCGAAATTATACCTTAAGTCCGACCACTGCTGTACGGTCTTTAGATGGTAAATCTATTGTTTTGTGGAGTTTTATGCTACCAGTTTTTTATAAATTATGTGTCTGTATTTAAATGTCATTAATTTCTGTTATTTTAATTGTTCCTTATCTATCCATCTATGAAAACTTTACTTTATAGCTTGTAATCAATTTTTGTATAAATGCCTTTGATAAAATAAATATAGTTATGACACCATTTTTTTCTTTTTTTTGAAAAAGCAATGGCGTACTATATATATTTTTTTAATTGTACTTCTTTTATGTTTGTATGTGCTCCATTATATTAAAAAACATACTTGACAACGTAAGCAATTTTAAGGACTAAAAATAAAAATTAAAGTGTTTTTTTTTTTAATGTTCAGAATCATAATTTTAGCATAAGAACAGAAACAATTTTTTTGACCGGTGTTATGGATGCGCATTTCTAAGGCAGGTGTGTAAAGGCCAAAAGTGCATCCAAGTTCACAATATTTTCATGTCAGAATCCTTTATAACTTCGAAAATCGAGTTATGGAATAATCTTTAGTAAAACTTATAACAAGGAAACTTGCTTTGATATCGAAAACCTTCTATAAGGTAAGAATCCTGTCTAAACCCTTAACGTAAGAATGTTAGCGAATGTATTTTGTGCCTTTAAATAAAGTGTTCTTAGAAATCTCATACCTACTACGGTTAGTTTTAATGTTTTATTCAGTTTTTATTATGTTTTTGATATATAAAAGCTTTACATTTGTGAGAGATACTTAACTTAAAACATTTTTAAAAAATCGTTTAATGTTCCACCAAAAACTATTAGTCCCTAGGCTAGGCAAGTAGTAAAATTCACTTCATGATAATAACACTTTAAAAACCTTTTTAAGAAGGCTCCTTTTCACGAGTCTACCACAAATATTTATACCGCCATATATGGAAGCGGCGCGTTAACCCAGCCTATCAATGTCAACTGTTTCGGGTGTCGGACCGGGCAAACGCGTCACTTTTTTGTCGGACAAGTTTACCACAATGTTTTACATACATTTTTTTGACATTTTGCCAAAAATCGTAAATGTTACAGTCACGAAACCATAACGCCCATTGACATGTTTTGGGTATAGGATTGGGCTGGTTTAGTAGCTGTAATCTTAATGATTTTGGCACTTTACATGTAAAACATTGTGGTAAACTTGTTCGACAAAAAAGTGATGCGTTTGCCCGGTTAGACACGAAACATTTCACATTGACCGGCTGGATTAACGCGCCGCCTCCATATATGGCGGTACGAATATTCGTGGTAGACTCGTCAAAGAACCCCACTAAAAATAATTTAAAATTGTTATTATCATGAAGTGAAATGAGGCCTAGGGACTATATTAAAGGCAAAGGACACCGCACAGTTTGCATTGAAAACCGTCATCGGTAAAATTATTTAAAATTGTAGTATGTGAGAGTCTCATCCCTACTGGTAATATTCCATAAAAATTTCGGGGTGTTACCGGTGAAATTTTGGATTTAGGGCAAACTAAAATGACGTCACTAAAGGATATTAAAAAGAACATTAAATTACTTTACTTTAAATTATTTTTTGAAAACATATATAGATAAAAGCCAGAAATTAGGGTTATTTGGTTAAAAATACATATATTTAAAAGCTAGAATTAGGTTTTCAAGTTTGGTGACCCGCAAAGTATTTACAGGGTGATCCAAATTATTCCCTAGATAAACTGTGCTAATACAAGCATATTTAAGATAGGTAAAGCCCTAAGATAAATTCCAAAAAGGTTTCAGGTATTTTTAATTGCACTTTTAACTTTTTTATTAAGTTTTAATAGTTTAGGTTTTTAAAAAGTTCTCCAGGATTTTTCTTTGTGTCCATTAGATGTACTGCAAAATGCAGGACATCGGAAAAGAAATTGCCATTGTATTTTATTTATAACTTTTATGCTAAAAAATGTTTTCTATTTTCTTGTGTCCCCATACATGAACTGCCAAATAAATTACTTTTAAAATACAATAAAGCTGTAACGAAATCAATCAGTGCTGTTGTTTAAAAATATTAAATTATTCATATTACCTCAAAAACTAAAGTCGTTGCCCACTCAAAATCAATTCTGAATTACACCTACTAACCAACTACTGCCTATTGGTTGGCTATCCAAATGTACAACATAATTAAGGCCATATTGCACAAACAACCACCACATAATCAATTGCTTTGAAACAAAATAAATGCATTATTCCGAAAATAACTGAAAATAGGAATATCAAATTGGTTAAATAAAAGATAAATTTAAGAAATTTCATTTTTTTTTAATTATTATGATTTTTTTGACACATATAATAATTATACCGTCGAACCCACCCCTATATAACCCCTGACAAAAATATGCGCATTTTACCCACTTTATTCTTTAAAAAAATTATAAAATTATATGATCTTTCTTTGATACGTACAATATCACCGCCGAAATGTAACGTCAGACTCAGAGATCACATGATTTTGCGGTATAATTATTGTACGTATCAAAGAAAGATCATATTGAATATCTTTTTTAAGAAGTAAAGTGAGTAAAATGCGCTTATCTTCGTCAACGACCTCTTTCTTCCACAAACAATCCCATTCATAGTTTTGCTGACGATAGTACCCTTCACGCCAGTTTTCAGGGTCTCAAAACCAATCTCTCAACCCGACTTGGACACGCAAACGCAGGGCGATGCAGATATCTCTTTCACAGGACCTCAATTTATATTGGATTGGGGCGCCAAAAATATCGTTCAATTTAATGCATCCAAAACTCAATCATATTCCTTGTCGCGGAAAAAATCATCAAACACTCACCCTTTGGTTATGAGTGGCCAAGTTTTGCAGAGCAAGGACACATTCAACCTTGTGGGCATCTCATTTGAGAACAACCTTAACTTGCATAAACGCATCATATCTATAGCAACGGCGGCTTCCAAAAAGCTTGGGTTACTTTTCCGAGCCAAAAAGTATTTTCCCCTTCTAATTTATACACTATGTGTCCCAAATTCGACCCTCTTTGGAATATTGTTCTCATGTCTGGGGAAGGGCGTCCTCAACAATCCTCCAGCATTCTTGATGCCATTTAAAAAAAAGCTGTTCGTCTGATCCTCTACTTACTGAAAGACTTCTTTTCTCTTGCCCACCGTCGAGCTGTAGGAGATCTTTCGCTCTTTTATAGATACTTTTACAGCTTCTGCTCCGACAAGTTATCCAGTATAGTCCCCTCCACTTGCAGCTCCCAGCAGGGAGACTCGTGATGCCGCGCGTATGCATCCCTATACGGTGGAACCTGCTGCCAGCGGAGGTCTTTCCCTCTTCCCCAAATCTTTCAAGTTATTAAGGCCCGTGTTAACAAACTTCCTCTTACCTTGCTTAAGACCACTTAAGACCCACGGTACGTTAGTATTTAGGCATTCGGCCTTCGTGGACTGTCCTAAGAAAAAAAAAAACAAGGGGTGGGTTATAGGGGTAATCCCGACGTTAGATTTCGATGGTATAATTATTGTACGTGTCAAAGATCATATGATTTTTTTTTTTATTGTTTAATGGTGTGAAGTGGTTAAAAAGGGCATACGTTTGTCGAAGGTAGGTTGGGGAGGGAAAGGGTGGCCGACGTTAAAATTTTGACGGTATAATTATTGTACGTGTTAAAGAAGATTATAATTTTTTTAATTTTTCGGAATTGTGAAATGGGTAAAATGGCCATATGTTCATCAGGGGTGGGTTATAGGGGTGAATCTGAGGTTAGATTTCGAATTTTATGTGCGTGTTCAAGATCACATATTTTTTTTTAATTTTTAAAGGTGTGAAGTGAGTAAAATGGGCATATCTTTGTTATGGGTGGGTCATAGTGAGTCCGATATTAGATTTATACGGTATATTTAGTGTACGTGTAAAGATCATTTAATTAAAGAAAAAATTAAGTGAGAAGTGGATAAAATGGGCATATCCTCGTCAGGGATGGCTTGTATAGGGGTGACTCCGACGTTGGATTTCGACGGTATAATTATTGTACGTGTTAAAGAAGATCATAGGATTTTTTTAATTTTTAAACGGTGTGAAGATTACGCGTGAAGTGGTAAAATGGTTATAGGGTTAAGTTAACGAATGAAAATTATAATGAATGACTAGCGAGAGACAGAAAGAATATTTTTAGAATTTTTCAATATTTTTCTAAAAATTCTTATGAGGCTGAAAGATAGCCCATTTAGTTTAGGGGTTAAAGTGGGAGTAAGTATGACGTTTAAAAATTTTGGGAATAAGTTATCAGACACTAAATAAAATTGCAAATAATGTTTCAGCCTTTTTTTATACAAAGTTAGTTTTTACTTGTATTTTTCTTATTTTTATAATTTAAGGCAACTTTACGAACGAAAATTTAATTTAAGGATTAAAAAAATTGTCATATTGTCAAAACTGACCGATACTCCATTATAAAAAATTTTGTTTCTTAGATTTAGGGTCATAGTGAAGATTCCGATGTTAGTTTATGATTTTATCATTTAATTGCATTGTAAAAGATCCATTTATTAAAGAAAAAATTAGGTGAGAAGTGGATAAAATGGGCATATCCTCGTCAGGGATGGCTTGTATAGGGAGTGACTCCGACGTTGGATTTCGACGGTATAATTATTGTACTTGTTAAAAAAGAAGATCATAGGATTTTTCTTTAATTTTTAAACGGTTTTAGTAATGCAAATACGCTCGTCTCTTCTATTTGATAGAATAATTTTACATTAAAAAAAAATTGGATACATGTACACTCGAAATATGTTAAAAAAAGTGTTTTTTTTCATAATCGCAAGTGGATATAACTCCTTTAAAAAATGATCGAGTTAAAATAACTGAAAAAAGGTTCAACAAACTACATATAACGAAAATAAAATCGCTTAAAAACCCCAAAATCCCCGAATTTCTCACCTAAGTAATAACGAAAAAACATTTTGAATTTTAAAAAATTACATAAAGGTAATTTTAAGGTTTTGTTCATAAAGCAAAGCGCCTAAAAATGTCTTTAAAGGTGTTACGTTAAAGTCTGATAACGATACCGATAAAAGCTGAAGGGAGATATAAAAACCCCAGAGAGAAATTTTATACAATTTCCCATTTACGTAACATAACTTTTTGGGCTTCTGTTTGCTTACCTTAGATTATTAGAGCCATTTTTTTAGGAGAAAACAACCCGAAAAATAAATTAATTAAGTAGCTGTGCTTATGTTTTTTGTTATAAATTTGTTTGTTTACAATTAGGAAAAAAAACAAGTTAAACCATTTAAGAATCAACATTATATTTTAATAAATCTAACAACGATTATTGTTTGTAAGATTAAAAGCCTTTATATCTCTGGTAGTAAAGCTTTTGCAGAAAAATCGGCCAAACCAACCTGGATAAAAAAACCGTTTAGCAAAAACTGTTTAATACAGAGATTTAAAGTTTTCATTAAAAAATAATTTAAGATCAAATAATGAATATACAACAAACAACAATTATTTTCCTGGCTATTTTAAATGAAAACGCATATTTAAATATAATTTTTAGAATGTAGAGAAAATTTTATACCGATTTAATTAAATTACCTACTTTCTTTAAATAAATTGTATTGTAAACGTCTATGTTTTGTATACATATTAACCATTATAATTTTATACAGGGTGTTCATTTAATAAGTTAACACTCAGTTATCTGCGAAAGAGACAGATTTTAGAAAATCGCCGAAACCCGTCAAGATATGTATTAAGGGGCACGTTTTTTACATGAAATTGGATATTTTATGCTTCATTTGTTTTCTGGGAGAATAAATTTAAACAAAATTATTTGGCTTTTCTCCAGACGTTAAATAAACTTTTTAATTTTATTCTGGAGAAAAGCCAAATAATATTTTGTTTAAGAAATTGGATGGCGTCCCTTTAACCCCCTAACCACCAGAACTAGAATGTTTATATAGTCAATATCTTCACCTACTACAAAATGGCGGTACTTTAAATATTACCCAAATACCTGACTGGGATGGCCGTATTTTCGAAACTAATAAAGTTAGATGTACTTAATGTGGTATTTTCTTAAAGCTCCTTTAAAAATCTTTTTAATGGTGTTACTAGTGATAATATATAGGGTAAAATAGAACGTGTATATTTTTTTAAGGAAGCACAAAGACCTTTAAAACAGCTTTAAGAAAATACCCCAGTAAGTACATCTTACTTTATTAGTTTCAGAAATATGGCCAACCCAATAATTTTCACGTAATTTTTAAAGTACCGCAATCGCCATTTCGTAGTAGGTAAAGATATTGACTTTATATTCTAGGGTTATAAAGTACTCGTCAGGAGCTTTAAAATAATTATCACTCGACCCCCCTTCCCATTTAAGAATTTGGGGGTGCAGGCCCTGGTGGCTAGGGGTTGAAGCCGTCCAATTTTTTGTAAAAAACGTTCCTCCTCAATAAGTATCTTGACGTGTTTCGGCGATTTTCTCAAATCTGTCTCTTTTCGCAGATAACTGAGTGGTAACTTTTAAAATGAACACCGTGTATAACAAATTAAAGTGATATGTAACGTGTAGCTCATAAATACGACAAGGAAACAATCTTTATCTCACCAAAAACATAAATGTATAAAAAGGAGAGCCAACTTCAATACTAAAATTATGTTTGGCTGTGGGCTTCGCCGCAAAAATAATGGAGATCTAATGAGTGCAAAGATCTGTAAAAATCCACATATGTATTAGATCTTAAAGTAAGTTAGCTTGACAAGCCATTGACAGAGTTTCCCTGTGGGAAACCTAGCAATAGGGCGGAAGAAGCAAAATAAATGTCGTTCTTAAATAATTTACAAAAAGAAATAGATACAGTCAAAATATAGGATTTCAATAAAAATTAATTAATTTGCAAAAATACTATTTGTTTACTCAATCTTTGTGCAAATTTTTAAAAATAAACTATTTATACCAATGCTTTATAGCAAAAGCTAAACATAAAAATATTTAAATGGAATAAGTACGCATAATGGGCAATATTAAATATTTAGATGATTTTAAAATGTTTTGGTTTACGGAATTTAATTTAAGTTTATCCCATAATGGCTACTAAAATATTTATAAACAAAACTTACAAATATAAACAATAGAAAGTCCCCAAAATAATATGGGATTCATCAAATAATGCACTAACATTAATTATTAACGGATTTTAACATATTTGGCCGAGTATAATCGAGAAGCGTCCTCTTAAAAAGAACATATCCAGTTAAGTACAATATTATAAAAATGTGATAAATAAGAACTTTTTGTGGGCTCAAAAATATATTTTATAATAATTCCCCTAACTATTATTTACTTTTAATGAGAAAAGTCAATAAGCATTTGGGATATGTCACTTTTGTTTAAACTTTGGCCGTTTTATTTTGTGTTTTTTAGGTTTTTTACAATGTAAAAGTCTTTTTTCTTTTAAACTCTTTACCACTTTCTTAACTATTACACGTAGCCCCTAGAAAATAAAAAACGATGATCGGATAAACCTTCTTCCTCAAAAGTCAAGTGTAATTCGGTTAGATTATGTTGAATCGATATACAGGGTGGACGCCGAGGTATCCGAAATACTTCGGATATGAATCCTATAACTAATTTTAAGCAAAAATGATTTTATTGACTTCTGAATTCCTAACAGTTCTTGATTTATTTGGGTTTAAATTTGCCAAGACAAAAATTCTGGAGTAATGAAATAACATTGTTGCGACTAGTTCGCATAGGTAATTTTACAATTAGCACCTTGAAGATAGGGGGTTGTTTATAGGAAAAAGGTACATTTTTGGTTTTTGTGGTTAGTAACTGAAATTTTAGAAGAAAAAAATTAAAGAAAGAGGATATAATAAACTGAGAAACGGCCCCCTTTTGCAGGTGAGGACCTTTTTTAAGTCTTTTGTTACCGCATAAAAGTAAAAAAGGAGGGCCCTGACTTAAGAAAATATTTTTGTGTTACAGTAGGAGGGCCCCATTTTAAATGTGTGGTCTTTTATTTTGGTCTCAAAAATTTTTTTTTGACAAAAAAACATTCTTTTACTGAAATGGTATGGGCCCCGACTTTACTTTCCGCCCCGGGTCCCGACACCTCTAGCTACGCCACTGGCAGATATGCGACAAAATTTGGCATGATATTGATAATATTTAAAATAAAGTACCAACAATAATATTTCCTGCAACGATTGCGTTAGTTTGAAATAACAAAAATTTCAAAAAAATCTCCCCAATTTTAGTTGACCACTAATAATTTTTAATTTGTATTAATCAATTTTAGTACATTGTAATAAACAGTTTAAAAAATAAACCGCCTTTAAAACAATAATAAAAATTACTAAAAAGTAATAAAAAAATATATATATAATAAAAGAAGTCGGGTAATATCATATTATGGCATTAAAGTACAAAAACTTACTACTACTATAGATGGGCCCATATTTAATTCATTCTGAAAGCGATGCCGCCAAGTACACAAAAAATGATAAAGTACACAAACCTTTTCGAATGCACATAGCCTCGGACAGAGCCTGATTACATATTTTTAGATAAATAACAAAAAAACATTGCTAAAACACGTATCACCTAATTACAAAACATTCTCTTTATTTCGCCTCTGCCTACTATAAAACCGGTGGCACGTGGCGTGATACTAGAAACTCGTCGGGTTGAATATTTTTTGCTGCAATAAATCATTGTTCACAAAAGGGTTTCTTTACTTTATCATTTTTTGTGTACTTGGCGGCATCGCTTTCAGAATTAATTAAATTTGGACCCATCTTTACTTATTTAGTTATTACTATGGTGTAGTTTAGCTTAGCACAGAACATGTTGTTACCTGACCTCTTTTCTTATTTTTTTCTTTATTATTTTTCATTTTTTAATTATTTTAAATATTGCTTTGAAGTCAGTTAATTTTTTTAAACTGTTTATTTTTCGCTTTTTAGTTTATTATTATTATTACTATTAAACCGGTAAACATACATAAAAAAAAAAACACAAACTTCAGAAAAAGCACAAGGACGTGTAATTTGATTGGTTAAAGCGAATTAAAAGAAAAAAAAGATTTAACTAACCATGACTAACCAAGACCCCCCTAATGTGACAGTTTTGCATGACCGTCTGTAGCGCTTTCAACTAGGGCTGGCAAAAACCGGAAAAAACAAAACCGGTTAACCGTTTTTAAAAACCGGTTAACCGAATATTTAAAAGCCGGTATTAAAATTACCGGTTAACCGGTATTCGAAACCGGTTTTCGAATACCGGTTTTCAAATACCGGTTTTCGGTTTTGGCCAAAACCGCGGTTAACCGAAAACCGGTTAACCGGTTGACCGAAAAGCTGGTTTCGGTTGCCAGCCCTACTTTCAACCAATCAAATTACACGTACTCGAGATTTTTACTGTTGTTTAAAAACACTACAAGTAGTGCCTCTTTTAGTTCAGTAAAAAGGTTAATTTTGCCCAAAGGTTGTCGATTTTGAATGCGTCCCTTTATTATCGAGCATATTCCCCAGAGGCACCTTTGCTGCACAAACAACGTGCGACAGAAAAAAAATAGGTCTAGCACCTTTCTCTCTCGTGATCCTGACTTGGATCACTGATCTCGATGGATTGCCAATGTTATAACCTGCGCGAAACAAAAGTTACATTTCATGGGCGAAAAAACCGGTTTGTGCGCAAGCCAGTTGAGGGTAAATGCACCCGGCACCAAACAAACTATCCGCATTATAGGAAAGAATTTGTTGACGGTGTCCCGGTTTTCTGTTCGAAGTAGGGGGTAGCTAATGAGCGTTACGGTCAGACCGCGGACGAAGGGTACGGGGTACCGGTGTTTGTATTTTGCCACGCCTTTTAAGTGCGCATGTTCGTCCACCCATTGCGCGAGGTCGTAAAAATCCGAAAAATGCTTCTTGCCGCTGCGGATCTAAATGTAGGTTATCTATGACTTGGATTTTTATGGGACCACCGCGGAAGTACACTCTTTCAAATAAAAAGAAATTTTTAAAATCGGTCATCAAACGCCGGAGTTATCGCGTAACATACACAAAAAAAGTGAGAACCTCCTCGTTTTTAAAGTCGGTTAAAAATAAAAAAATACCTTGAGATGTTTTACGTTAATTGTTCATGTCGAAGGTATGTTTTTGTAAACATAATCGAGGAACAATTCCATTGATAATTGTATAAAAGAATACAGTAATTTATTATCTTATAGCATTCAAGTCTTTTACAAGTTGTCTCAAAATTTAAAAAGCAGTGGAGTACCAAAATTATTTAGACTTTCGTAATTACCTAATTAAAAATCAAGTGAATACGTATAAAAAAGGAATCACAAGAAAGTGCTTCTTTATTTTTATTAGATGAGATTTAAAAGATTATGTACATAGGTATGTTTACTAACCAGGTGCTGCGATGTGTAATATTTTAATAATAATAATAAATGAATAAACCACTTGAGCCATTAGATTTTATCTTTTTTTTCTTTCTTTTTTAGTGGAAAATTAACAAAAAAAATAAAGGATTCGACACAATAAAACATAAATTATTTTCACTATATTGTACTTTCTACAATTATTTTTATATTAACATAAACATAAAAAATAAGATCGCGCTTTCTAAAATAATTCATTTTGGGCTTTTAAATATTTAAGAAATATTTTTTGATTTTAGAAAATCTTATTTTATTGTTAAAATTATGACATTTTTAACCAGATGTGCCCTCCCCAAAGCGGTTTAACATATTTTTAATGCATAAAGAACGAAGATCTGTGTGTATTATGTGCAACTATAATAGGTATATAGTAATTTTTATATTATTAACTTTATTTTAACGGTCTGAAAAAAAAATGACTTATTATTAAATGTGGATGCTATAAAATCCAATATAATATCCCCACAGTTTTAGGGAGAGCAGTGGACGTAAAGCACGTTCAAGAGTGCTCAAAAATTTCCTTTTGTTAAATGTTATTCAAACAATAATTTATCAGCACTTTTTATTTATAAATATACAAAACCGAAAAATAAATTCTATTATTTTGATTTAAACTTTGGTTACGTGATTTGCTATTTGCATGTCTGGTTTTAAAATGACAGCTAATTTCACCACAAATTAAAGTTTTAAAAAGGCTACGTACGCAAATATATTTTAAAGGCAAACTGACATACGCACATAGGTTTAAAATAAAAATTCACGCCATACTTTTGTGTGGCTTTACTTTAAACTTATATACAGGATTATTAGAGTCCGACCGTAAGTATTTTTCCGGCTGAAACCGAAATTTCGGCCATGGCTTCTGTTTCGGCCGAAACCAAAACTTACGTGGTTAAGTATAAAATAGGCGGTAATTTAGAAAAACACAAAAAATTGGGATGACAGGTAGTATGGATTTCGCCACAAAAGATCTACAGCAGATCTTCCTTCCTTTGTATCACACTGCTGGAATAAGTCTCTTGAGTTTCTAGGTGAGTCCCAGATCGTTGCTCTTGATATATCCAAAGCTTTTGACCAGGTTTGGCATGCCGCAATTCTTAATAAACTTCCCTCCCATGGTATGTCAACTAAACTCTGTACTTGGCTCTCTAGTTATCTGTCTGATCGACGTATGTCAGTTATTGTGGACGGCAATTCTTCAAGCTTTCACCAAGTAAATGCTGGAGTGCCTCACGGCTCAGTTCTGGCACCAACATTGTTTCTTCTTCACATCAACGACCTTCTCTCATCCACATCTAATTCCATTCATAGTTTCGCCGACGATAGTACCCTTCACTCCAGTTTTCAGGTTCCTAAACCCATCACTAAACCTGACTTGGAAAAAAACGCAGAGCGATGCAGATATCTCATGATACAGAGGCACCAAAAAGTTATGGTATTTAAAAAAAGCAAATGACTGCAGGTGGCTCCCCCTACATTTTATAGGAAAAATATGGACAGCTTTCGGTTCCCAAACCTTAAAAACCCCCAATTCCAAATTTGGTGAGAAAATGTTAAATGGTAAAGAAAATATTTAAAAATAACCAAAATAAAATTCAAACTTGGACACCCTGAATCTCCAAAACGGGCAACTTTTGGACTAAGGTAAATTGCATTAGATCGTTGTATTTTGGATCAAGGAATTTGTAGTAGCTTTTTGTACAGACCTTTTAGAGACACCCTGTATACTTCTTTTGATGGGGGTACCAAACAAATTAAAAAAAGGCCTCGCGTTTCAAAACCATTGCATTTTAATCATTTTAATAATTTTTAAAATTAAGATAGCGTTGCCGCGAAAAACGAAGTTACGCAAGCGCACGACAACTTCCAAAATTAGTTTCGGTTTCGGCCAATTATGGCCGATACCGAAACTGCCGCCGAAACTTGATTTTTAGCCGATACTGGCCGAAACCGAAACTGAAATTTCGGTCGGACACTAAAGATTATTTCAGAACCTGTCATTAAAAGTTTAGTACATCTGGCCAAACAATTAACCAAAATATTTAAAAAGAGTATTTTTACAAAGATTAGACTGTAACAGTGCGTTGCACTTTGATGCGCTTTTTATAATTGATTGTTAAACAGGGTGTCCCAAGAGGAGCTGCTGCGAACGATTTCTTAAAAAGTAGGCTTCGAAAAACTTTAAAAAATTTGGAAACAATGTAAAGTCATTGGAAGACATACAACTAAAAAAATGACAGTTCTAGCACCAGTTATGCCGGAAGTTAATGTTACCTTCTTTTTTAAATGGAACACCCTACATACAAATATACATATTATCTTTTTTAGATTTTGCGGAAAATTTTAAACATATTTTATGTATAATGTCCTATACCTATGTAAGTGGCACGGATTTTACCTATTTTAAATTTTATGTCAAAAATGTTGACAAGCTATTACATAACGATTAATTTTCCTTAAACAAAAGCCTTTAAAAGAAATTGTGGATAGATTCCTTTTAAAGAAAAACCTTTTTGAATAAATTTTATTAAACAATTAATAAACACAGGTGGTCAAAAATAATCAATAAAAATTATATCGACACAAACCTTTAAAGTCAAGTTTTTAAATGGAAACCCCTACATTTTATTAGCTTATCCTATAAAGCATTAAAAATATGGGTAAGTTTGTATAAGAGTTTATATTTTAAAAATTTATATTTTTCAAAATAATAACAATTTAATACATTTCCATTTTAACAATGCTGTTAAGTACGGGTAAGTATGGTGTAGTTGGCCATCACGCTGCATCTCGCCGTCAGGGCCAACAAGAAGCCATACTAAAAGCCTTACCCAATAGCGTTGGTAGAGTAGATAAATAATAAATTGTTAATACTTCGAAAACTTTAAATATTTGAAATAGATTTTATTACCCTTATTTTAAAATTGCTAAATAGGGTAATGTAATAAAAGATAGGGGTTTTTATTTGAAAAAATTGACTTCCAGGGTTTTTGTCGATATAATTTATAGCTATTATTCTTTACCACTCTGCATTTATTAATCGTTAAAATATCAATACAATCTACTAAAAGTTTTTCTTTAAAAGGAATCTATCCTCAATTCCCTTTAGAGGCTTTTGTTTGGGAAAAATTGATCGTTATGTACTAGCTAAGTCAAAATGGTGTTTCATTTAAAATAAAAAGTTGTCCTTAACTTCTGGCATAACAGAAAGTGCTAGAACTGTCAAAATATTTTAATTTTGTGTCCCCCACTGACTTTATGATGCTACAAAATTTTTTTAAAGCATACTTTTGAAAAATTAATCGCAGCAGTTCCTCGTTGGACACCATGTATAGGCCGAGGATTACATGTATAAATTTGTGTTCCCAATCTTTTTGTTTGTTTTGAGAGTTTTAATAGTTTGCAACAAAAAAAAAAAGTTAAGACACTTTATTTTGTAAAAAGGATGTTTCGTAACTACAGTAAGAGACTTTAAAAGGTAATTTTTTTGTCGTTTAAGAAAAAAGTTCCCATGAACCTAAGTCCCGGGTTGCTTCGTTTCTGAGATAAAGGGCGTTAAGGTTTTAAATAAGTCGGTATTTTATAAATATCCTAAATATTCTTAAACCTAATAGTTTAAACCTACTAAGGACTTAATAAGGGCCTTACTTATTTAAAGAACTGTATCCCATTTAATAAAAAATTTGACGAACACGAGCAAATTTGCGTCAAATATAACGCACAACGTTAATTGATGTGGACGCGGCTTTGCGCGTTTTAACGATTTAAAATTTTGCCTATACAACTTGGACAGAGAATAGTTCCCCTATTTTCTTAACCTTTCTAAAACTTGTATAGTGTTGCTACTTGCTCCCTTTATCTATACTTATATATAAAGAGGTAAAGTTTGTAACTTTGTATGTGGGTTTGTTTGTAGCCGCTAATCTTCGGAAGTACTAAACGCATCATAAAAATTCTTCCACAATCAGAAAGCTACACTATTCGGGAGTGTTCGAGGCTATATTTTATAATGATTAAACCAAAAAGTTTAGATATTAACGCCCAACGAAGTAGGCACGGGTCCGCTAGTTAAATATATGTATAAGTCGATATAGTAAAAACAACTTTAAAAATAAATTACTAAATAAGTCTGCAATTTTTTAATATTACTAAATGACATGTAAGGTAATTCATAAATAATAGGATTGCCTTGACACTTTATATAAATAAATATAATATTTTAAGATCAGCCACCTTTTAACAAGGCAATGGACTATTAGTTAAACAATTTAAATATTAATTTCAATGATAAAACCTGATTTAAAACAACTACGTATGTGAGTATAAAAAAGACATAGGTATAACTTTTGGATGTTTGAACATCATGGCTTCTAAAATATGTTAAAATTGTTAGGAATCCCTAGCAAAAGTTATTAAATTAAATGACTATACAGACTGTACCAAATCTCTTTATATATAAAATAACATCGCCCCTGTACAAGATACCAAAATAAACTTAGAATGGGAAATGTTTATTGGGACACACTCTTTTTATTGACAGTATCAGTTAAGATGTTGGTTCAAAAATATAATTTTTATCGTCAAGTAGGTTTTTCTAAATAAAATTAATATATATTTTTAAAAAATTCTAAATTAAAAAAATAAAAACACTATACGTCAATTATTGGTAGTTTTTGAGATATCAACAGTATGCTTATATACTCGTTAACGATTAAACGTAAAGAAAGAAAATAATATTTTTGGTTCACCTAATTATTTTTAAGTAATTTTGTTACTGTCCGAGTGACAAATAATATAATAACAAGTAATTATTTACCAGCTATTAAGTTTTTTAACCAACTTCCAGCTATTCGATTTCTTTGAAACTTTGCACACGTGTCAAGGACCGATGAAGATGCAATAATTTAAAAACAGTATCCCGTTATCTTTTTTGAATCGCCAGGAAAAAAATTCCATTATATTATAAAAACAACACCTAGGACGCCATCTGTTGGCAACATTTCAAACTTTGCTATTAAATGAAGAAGAAATTTTTTAGTTTTTACACAATTTGGTTAGTTGCACCATGAGTGTTTAATTTTATGAAAAATAAAAATATAGGGTTAGTTGCACCATTAGTTCAAGGATTAAATAATAAAAATTACATTATGTGTAATGTATACATAATACATAATGTGCAATTAATAAAAATTAACATTCTTTTTTGGATCGCCAGGAAAAAAATTTTCCTTTATATTATAAAAATATAAAAACAACACCTAGGTTGCCACCTGTTGGCAACATTTCAAACTTTGCTATTAAATGAAGAAGAAATTTTTTAGTGGGTTGCAATATATTGGCTTTAGACACATATTTACTTTACTTAACCTAAAAACCCGCGATAATTTTAGTAAAATTAAGTAAATATAGTTTTAAAATAAAATAAATTGCTGACAGTAACTGACAGACATTTGTAGTTATTACAATGAAAGGCAATTAATTATATATGTTATTATCAGGAGCGTAGCTACTCCCTTATCAACGATACAGGGTCCCCGGGCTATAGGAGCCCCCAAATGTGTATAAGAAAAAAAATTGTGGTAGAAAACTGTAAAATTGTCGGTTAAAACCAAGGTTAGTTTATATTTATAAGGTTGCGACATATCCTCAACTTTTAGGCGGTTCGAGGTCGGGGACGCAAGGAAGGGCACTCCACGGAGAAAAGTTGGCAAGACTGGGAAAAATCAAAGCTGATGATCAATCCAGTGGCGTCTAGAATTTGCGCATTTCATTTTGCATTGTTTTGGAAGTGATATTTTTTGAAAGATGTAATTCCAAATGTTTTTTATTTAAAGTAAAAGAATTTACAACTTAATAATAATTAAAAACTGTTGTGTAAACGGTTGTTCTACTAATACAATAAACTTAATATCTCCGGCACTGAACAACATGGCCGAAAAATGGGAGATGTGACGTCATAATACGTCAAAGCAATATGGCCGAATGTCGCGACCCTATATAGACCGACTTCGGGTTAAAACAATGTTATTCAAAAGTGGGGACTTTTTTGTTCTTTTTTTTTAGGCCCCTCCAAGGAGAAAGTGTGAAACCTTTTTTTTTTGTCTTCAATTTTTTTGGACCCCCTAACTCATTGTGATACAGGGCCCCTGCAAGGCACGCTACGCCACTGGTTATTATATTATTTGTTACTATGACAAAATAATTTAAAAAGAAATAAAACCAAAATATTACGTTCTCTCTTTACTTTTAATCATTAATGAGTATATTATGGTTAATATCGCAAAAACCTTACACAATTGACGTATAGTGTGTTATAAATTTTTGATGTAGAATTTAATAGTCAAAATTTGTTAAAATTTATATAGGTACAGCGTGTTCCATTTAGAAAAACCTATTGGAATTTTTTTTTGAGACACCTTGTATGTTAACTGGTACTGTCAATAAAAAAGTATTTCCAAATAAACATTTCTTATTTTAAGTTTATTTTAGTTTATTTTTGTATCTTGGACAGAACAAGGGCGAAGTTATTTCATGTGTAATTAGAGTTGAGACACCAGGTATATCTACTATGCATCTGAAGCAAAGTATAATAATTAAATAGACAAATGTCCTTGTAAAACTTTAAGAAAATTATTATATACATACCTATATAGTATGTATTTTATGGGAACATAAAAATCTCTAGAGCACCAACATACCTAAATTATATATATTTATAGTAGTATAATTAGGAATTTCAGTTTTTCCTTAATACATTATATTTGCAATAATTTAAAAATAAACAATTTATTAAAAGACTGATAAAAAACTATCAACAAAATGATTTACTACAAAGATAACAAAGTCCCAAGAGAGTTTTTAAAATATTCAAATCCGTCCATTAAATTGAGAAGTATTGAAAACACAATTTTGTTTAAATGGTTCTATTTAAAATAGCGTAAAACGGCTCCTATACGTAATAAAATTGTTTTGTTTTTAAGATAACATAATATTTGTTCCTAACACAGAGTAGTACCACGATCATATTGTTAAATCATATCACAGAGAAAGTTTTTTATGTAACTTTGCCAGCGCTAATTTATACATAAAATCACTAAAGAGATATCCGCCTTAACAAATTTTAAATTTAAGACCAAAACAATAAATGACAATACATAGACAAAAACATAGGTTTATTTTTAACAAAAACCCCCTGTAAAGACAGATGTTCAAACACAGCATCACATATAAAATTAAATTAGAAAATGCTTACCCCTTAATTATGTTTTTCTTATTTTATATCGCACTGTCCTGAGTGAATTTAGTTGAATAATTTTTTAACGAATTTACAAAATACTCCTTCGAAAGATCAAATAAACAGACTGACTTGACAGACTACACGATAAAAATTTGCAGACAGCTGTCAAAACTTATTTAAAATCTGGCAGAATTAGTTCGTTTTTAACATTAATTGGCGCTTAATTAATATTTATTAAATTAAATTTAAATTAATTAAAGACTCTATAATTTAAAATGTGTCATAATTATATAAACTAAGGCTTTTTTCATTTAAATTCCATTTTTGTAGTATTTTACCGCAGAACATAAAAAAATAGAGAAATGTCGCAACATTGTACTGGGGACAAAACAGCAGCCATCTATGAGTGTGATGCAATATTAATTAAAAATAACTGCCGGTTTTATAGATGTTTGCATCATTAGTTTTTCATAGCTGTAGACAAACCCTCAGTATTTTCAATAATATTTTTATTTTTAAATGTTTTCCCGTTTACTAACTAAACATAGCATATCTCAAAATTAAAATGTTTAAAAAGTTGTTTGACCGTCTCCTATTGTATGCAACCAAATATAACATTCAATTTTGGTGTAAGTTTTGGGTGAATGAGTGGCCATCTATGGTCGTCTTGTATTACTAATATAACCCATCTGCCGATATAACAGATATTTGCTTAATAAACTATGTCAGTGTTAGGCAAGAACTGTATTCTTGAGTGTTAGGTGGCAAGGGTGGCAATAAAGAAATCTTGCTGATCGGTTTATATGTACCAAAAGGAGCGCTCGATCCCATTTAAGTCTATGTTCGCTAAATTTTGTGACGTAATCTTTTCTTGTAATTCTTTGTTTACAATCGTACTGGAAGGTTTTTTCGAGGTTTTGGTGTTATTTTTATGCTTTTTAGTCATTGGACTTTTATATATGTTTAGTTTTTACTGTTTATAGTTAAATTGATTAGTTATTAGTACTGCAGTACAGATAATTTTAAAACCTCTAAACAGGGGTCACGGATCTTTGGATTTTATGTTTAAATCGTTATTAAGGGTAAGATACAATCTTGTTTTATGTTTTTAGTGATTTTATTTTATGGCATGCAAGTATTGGTTTATTTTGTCAGATAAAAAAATATTATGGCAAAAAGGTGACGTCACAAATATAACCTATATTTTCGGACAAAAAATTGAGCGCTCCTTATTAAAAAGTTTAACCTTGCCAAAAAGCCACGTTTATCCCCGTCCCTCTTGATGTTAGAATCGGTACTATTCTATCGTGATTCTATCAAAGCACAGATTGTTATTAATTACTATTATTATTATATATTATATATTTATTTTGCTTTAAAGATGAAAAATAAAAAATATTTTTTTTAATATACCGCGATCTTTGTACAGCGATATCTTCCTAATGTTCAACTTAGACAAAAATTTACCCTTTATTTTGGTTCTCACTAAAACCAAACTTGTTTACTAAGTTACTTACAGCTGTATTTTACTTTTAAAAATCCTAAATCAAGGCAATGTCTGCATTCGACAATAATACCGCCATCTGTTAAAGAGTTACTGTAGTGTATCGTCTGTGTCGCTGGTCGCTGTTGGGGTCGGTGTCATCCGTGGTGTCATTGTGTTAATGCGAAACGAAATCTTGAATCACGCCATCTGTTAAAGTGTTGCCGAGTGTGTCGGTTTCGTTGGGTTTCATGGGTGTCAGTGTGTCAGTGTGTCATTACATTCATGAACGCTGTTTCAACACCCATGACACCCAGAAAGGTTTCAACACAAAAGTGTCCATACCATTCTAATTTATTTACATTCCCTTATCATAACCTAAAAACCACCAAACAAATTAAGGATTAGAGATTAAAATTATTTTAGTTTTTATAAAATGGGTAAGATACTAATTAAAGCTAATGTTTATTTTTTTATTAATTAAGCTTGTTTTTTAGGGACCACAACAAAAACATCATTTATACTCGCCAGTATCAGCTGTCTTTTATTGTTTTCCTCTATGCAAATTTGGAAAAGTTGGTTGGCATCGTCGAGTCAACAAACTTTACTGGGAGGGCTGCTAGGATCTTTTCTATTTACATTTACGTTAACTGCTATGGGAAATTTGGAAACCCTACTATTTGGAAAATCCTACAATCTTGGATTGTTTCCTGAAGGTGTGTTTGTAGACTTTTTCATAAGTTCTTACCAAATCGGAAACTTTTTAATTATTAACTTAACGAAAAAAGTGGCTCCTCATTAAAAGTCCTGCTTGATAAGAAAATATGTTTCCACAAAAATAATTCTATGTTAGATGTACAGGGTGGCCTGAAAAAGACTTTCCCAAATAAACTTTAAAGGGTGATTTCTTATGTCATTTTTGAAGAAAAGTTCCTATGAACATATGTCCGGAGTTGCTTCGGTTCTTAAATACAGGGCGTTAAAGTTTAAAAAAAAATCAATATTTAATAAATATATTATATACCCTTAAACCAATCTAGTTAAAAAGTGGTATGTTTGTCTGATGTAATAAAGCGCTTGTAAGGTTTTTACTAGATTGACTTTATTGGGTTCAGTAATGTCTCGGTGGGCACAACAGACAATATCATTAGGAGAAAACTGTATGCCATTGGTTTTTATGTAGTGTTTATATTTTTTTTTTCTATAAGGCAACTAAAACTACAACTTTTTGGTGTAGTTCATTTTTTTGTATCTGGCTTCGTATTTAGGATATTTATAAAATACCGACTATTAAAAAAATATTTAATAATCTTAGAAACGAAGCAACTTTGGACATAGTTTTATGGAAAATTTTCTTTATAAAATGACATAAGAAATAACCCTTTAAAGTTTGGTACCATATTTAGGAAATCACCTTTATTTTAATTTAGAAACAAGTCATTTTTAAGCCACCCTGTACATTCAACCTTTAAATATTTTTGTGGAAATGTATTTTCTTATCAAGCAGGACTTTTTATAAGAAGGCACTTTTTTAATGGTTCTATACAATGGGCATGACATAAGGATTTTAGAGACAAAATGCCTTTTTAATTCTATTTAATAGTGTTTAATAACAATGTAAAAATATGGTATATTTTTACTGGTCTTATTACCTACTACATCATTTCGGAAAAACCCCTGGTTTTTGACTTTATCTTAAAACTGCACATCCATTTTTTTTTTTCTTAGTAATCCTGGTACAGTGGCATGGCTAGGTTGGCAGGGGCCCTGGGGCCAAAAAGTAAAGTAGGGCTTTTAAGAAAAATTGAAGAGCAATAAAAGAAAAGATCCTTATGTAATAAAAACAACTTTATTAAAACATTTCCATATACTGACCACCCCAAAATATATTGAGAGCAAAAAAAAAAGGCTTTAACCTTCATTTTTTACCTTATTTCTTTTCAGTATTTTAGTACTAAACCCCGAGGGTTTGTTTCTCGGTTTGTTTATTTAAAAAGGATAATACATATTTTTTAAAAATAAATGAAAAATTCAATAATAAAAATGATTACTAAATATTTTTCATATAAAATATTGGGTATTATATATCGTCCTGTTACCTGGTAAGAAAAAATTTTGGAGAAGACATTTTATAATTTAAAGTTTAAATTATATTAAAAAATTTTAGCACAAACTCCAGGGGTTTCCGCCAAAAGCTTTGTTTAGATTAGCAGATACCACTTTATGATTTGCTCTTGTTTTAGTTACTTTTGCACTAGTAATGGCTGTATCAGCAGCTGCAAGTGTTCATAGGGTAGCTGGAACATCATGGTAAGCTTTATTTTATAGAATTATCAGAAGTACCATGTTTAGTTATAAATTAATTACCCCTTAAGCATTAATACCTCTAAATTATTTTTTTTTGTCGAGTCAATAATGATATTAAAATATGTATTTAATTTTTTTAGCTTGCTATTATCTCTGTTAGCATTATACTATCTTAACAAGTACTCCCAAAAGTATATGCTCAGGTTGCTCCACAGCCCGTCACAACAGGAAAGAAAAAGAAAAATAACTGAAGGTTGCTAAGGAAAGTTTGAGTCTCCCAAAATATAACCTAAAAAATTTTATATTTATTTTGTATACATATTGATTAGTTTAAAATTTGTTATTAAATATCGTTTTTTACATAAAATCTTTGCCATCAAGTTATTAAATACATATGTTTTAATAGTCCACTGCATATATGTTTTTTTATTTTATTTTAATCATAGCAATTTAGTTCAATTTCATATTTTTAAAATGTTTTTACCAGTTTAAAACTACTTATAGTGAGTACATGTGTTTAATAACTTAAAAATACAGTTTAATTAAAATTCAGTTTGTGTTTTTTCTATTATAGTATTTTTTATTATCAACACAATAATATATTTTATAATAAAAAGCAGTCCAAGTTTTATACATATATTAAAATATTAGCTCACAAAAGTTTTTTTTAGTGATTTTTAAAACGCAAAAGTTTTGTAATGAAATTAAATTTTTAAGGTCTAAGCCAAGATGCACCAAAAAGCTTGTCTCTTAATAAATATTAGTATTTTATATATTATTGAAAATCCGATATTAACAAAATAACCATGGGATGGACAATATATGTTAATGCGTGAAAAAGATGCGATTTAAAGCGAGAATTGACATGTCAACCTATTGTGGAATATTCTGTGTCTAATCTTTACCTGCTAGTGTTCAACACACTTAAACTCAATTGATATCATCGAGCCAAAAAGGAACGGAATAATGTAGTGATGACTGCCAATCAAAAATTTATTTAAATAAAACCACTTTTTTCTAAAAACATTAGTTTTTATAAGTTTATAAATACTCTGCCTACCAACTAAAATTATTACATAAATATTTATTAAATGTCATAAAATAATTAACAACATTAATAATAGCAATAAAATTGACAAGAAAACGATTAACTTTAACAATGTAAAAATATTACTAGATGTCAATAGGTAACACTGACATCTATTAACACAACTAGTAGTAAGTACATTACTGACTTCTCTGGACGACCTGTCACTCTCATTATCTGGATGCAAACGAACTTGTGGTGTCATCAGAATTCAGCCTAAAAATAGAAATATCTATGGTGAAAACATTTATAGGTGGAAATTAAAATATGAAATCGCAAATAAAAATTATAATATTATGTTATTATGTTAAATAATTTAATTAGATTTTTTAATACTACGCCTTATTTTTTTAACTAAAATAATTTTTATGATTAATATTTTTAAGAAAATCCACCCCTAACATTTTTGTAGAACATAAACTATCACTTTAGTTAAAAATAGGTCTTAAAAAATGATTGTAAAAATATCCTTAATTTTTTAGACCAAAATATTTGATAATGCGTTAATCTCGAAAAAACGTAAGTCAAAAGAAAAGATAAGATTATAAAATTTGATTATTTTTGGGCAAATCATTAACGGGTTTCTAGACGTACTTTTTATGTCATTACTGGTATAACAAAAAATGAAGTTATTTTACTGGCAAAAATGGACCGACAAATATTAACAACTGTGTGGTGGCAACCCTGATTAACATTCCATTAAATGTGTTGCAATGCTCACCAGACAGGAACGAATTTATTTTGTTTTTAAGTTAATCGATAAAATATTGTTTTTATAGCAGTAGTTTATTCCAAAAGAGAATTTTATAGAAAACTAATTAAACTTTATTTTATTTAAAAAAACATCGCTTTTATTGTCATTTGTTTTTTTGTTTTATAAAACTAAAAAAACTTAAGTCGAAAATAAGTGCTAGATAAAAATTTTGTTGCTACAAATGGTTAGCCTTGTGGAGTTGAAACGAAAATATTTTTGGCTTTAAGTCCATTTATCCGGATTATGAGGAATCACAAGACTGGTGGAGAACACCAGGACAGCGTCAGGCCAAAGTGTTCATCAGAGCTTACTCAATAATTTACAAAAGACCTTCTGAATTATAACCGGAAGGCAGTAAAGATAAATAAATTGGGTCAACTGACGAGTCACATTGCAGACTGAATAAACACATGGAAACTATGGGCCTGGCAGAAGAAAACCTATGTAAGGTTCTGCCAGGAGAAGGAAGAAACCGCAGAACACGTATGGTGCTACTTGCGACCCTTGTCGTCTGCGGTTTGCAAAGGCTGGGTGAAGAAAAACCTAAAGCGGCAGATATACCAAGGGGCCCAGTTTCAAGCTTGTGGAGTCTGATTAAACAGACCGGCTTGGATAGCGTGCTCTAACCTATGGACGGAGGACACACAATAAACCTGAGCAGGTTGCAGTGTTAGAGGATATGCAATCCACCTCCTAATCTAATCTAATCTAAGTCCATTTATTCACGTATTTTCACTAGTTAAATATAAACACAAACCCATGAGTATCAGCCCTACAAAAATATACAATAAATGATATTTTTAAAGAAATTTCACTAAAACTATACAAATAGTTTAGCCTTATTAGAGATTAAACGAAAAATACTTTTTGGCTTTAAGTCCATTTATTTTAAAACTTTTTTGAATTATTTCACGTATTTTCACTAGTTTAATATAAAAACACAAACCTATGATATCAGCCCTACAAAAATATACAACAAATAATATTTTTAAAGAAATTTCTAAAAATCTATTTTGTTATTATTTTCCTGTCGCCATAAGTGCATATCTAAATAAAATGGTTGCTATTTTATCTACTTTTCCAAACACCTTCTCGTAGTGTCCTGATTTGTCCTAATTTTAGTATATTTTTTAACAAAAATTTTATTAAGTTTCAGCAAGTATTTAATTTTTTGGTAAAAAATATCTAATCAAAATATACTAACTTAAGACCTCCGGGTACACTAGGGACTCTTTGCAAACTACAGTCTAACCTAAACATGCTATGAGAATCATGTGACTGTGTCATGTTGGAATTAGTGTTTAGACCAAACAGCAACTCAGATGGTTGGGCAGTCCGCCTTCTTATTTTTGATCTGTTCTGAGGGACTTGTGGTTCAGGAACTTGTAACCTAAAAAAAAACCTTTTGATAATATATTTTCCTTTATTTGTATTTTAAAGTTTATAAAGTATTAATTCAATTACTCGCCAGAATTGAAAGGGGATGCCAGAATCTTAATCAAAAAAACAATAAAAAATGATACCCGTATAATTATAAAATAATAAATAATACTTGTTTGACCTTGCTTAATGCTGAGTTTTAAAAAATGGAAGTCAGTTACCTTACCAGAATTCAGGTTTTAAAAACAAAAAGATTACATATTAAAATATACTAATTATCAGTCATTTGTTATACTCATAACGCCAAAATTTAAAAATCCTTGTACTTTTAAAGCAACATTTTATTAAATTCGATTTTTCACTTCAAAAGTAAAAAATTCTTACTGTGTATCCATAGGTGCTGGCGATGTAGACCTTGAAGAATTATTTGAACTTGTAGTATCATTCGTGTTGCTCGATACACTGGTCACCAACTCTTTGGAAAAAATAGGTATCTCGTTATGAAGTAAGTGATCTAACAACTGGCCCTTCACATTGGCTTCTTGTTGTAACTAAAAAATAGTTAAATAATTATATTCTTTTACACCAAACAGGTAAAAAGGCCTATATAATAAATATAATATAAAGGATTATATTATTAACTTAAAAAATTGTGTAGGAATTGGTGGTTATTCTAAAATAAATACAGAAGCACTAGCCTCTCCTTTTTTAAATTGTAATATGCAATAAATAATAATCAATGCAAATTGTTTCCTGTCTGCAATTTTTATTTTAAACACGTCACATCAATCAGTGCATTTGCTTTAATTTAAATTATATTAAGGAAATAATGGCTGCTTCAGCAAAATTTATACTATGTTAAGTGAAATGTTTAGTTGTAGGTAGAACTAATTATTAGTTATTAAAATAATGAAGTTAAAAAATATTTTTTACCTCCGCCAAATTAGCCTCATTCTCCCTGAGTTTAGCATCCCTTTGAGCTACAGCATGACTTTGTGATAAAGTCATATTGTACAACTTCTGGATAATATATTTAGCTTCATTAATGTCATATACTGACGCTACAATTTGTTCTAAACCAGCAGTGTCCGCCGGATCTAAAGTTTTTCTATATCCATGACATTATGCTGCGTTTCGCTAATAGTTTCTTGCACATAGTTGATGTTTTCTTTAATATCTTCTATATAACTATCTAGTTGAACAATGTCTTGACCCTTTTGCACCCCTTGTTTACGTCGCTCTTCTAATATTTCTAATTCTCGTCCTAAAATTAAATAAAAACATGTGTTTATGCAGAACTTGGCATATAATAAAAAAATCTGCTTACCTAGTGCTTCCCGTTTTTCCAAAAATGTTCCATTCGAACTTCTTGTTCAACCAGTCCACGACGGCTTAATGCTATTTTGTTAATGGATTTTTCTACTTGCAACCATTTTTGCTTAGCCGTCCTATCTGTAGAAAATACCTTGTTTGGAAGTCTTCCAGATGCTTTTAAACTTAGCCTTCCTCTTTGGCTCTTTCTTAATACTGATACTTCTTCTTGCTTCCGTTTAAGAACTTGATCTTTGATTCGTCGTTCATTTTCCATCGTTTTAATGACATTGGCGTTCTTTCTAGATTCTTTTCTCAACTTTGCAATTTCCCGTTCCCGCCGAAGCTCTGCTTCTTTGTGTTTTTGATTCTCTTCTTTCATTTTATTAATAAGTCTAACTTTAGCTCTCTTCATCTCCAGTAGTTCATCTTTATAGGATTTAAGTTGTTGTTCGTGTTGAGTATGATTTCTAACTAATCTAGCGTGTTCTTTTGAGCTGCTTGTAGCTTTTTAATTCTTTTTGCATGTCGTTTATCTTCCTGGTGTAGTCCTCTTTAACCTTTTTAACTTTATCGGAAGGTTCTGAGTGCGAGCTGTATTTATGAAGCATCTTATCCCTTTCTTCCTGAGTATTTTGAATACGTAGTTGTAGTTGCATTAATTTATCTTCATAATGTTGTCGCATAGTTTGCATTCTTCTTTGAGATAATTCAAGCTCATCAATAAGTTTCTGTTTCATGTCAATATCGTTAGTTAAATTAATTAGTTCATCATTAAGTTCTTTATTTACTTCTTCATTTTCACTGGTGGACTCGTGCTCACTATCACCATCACTTTCTTGATCTATTTCCAACGATCTTCTATTTAATGCCTCTTTTTCACGTTGCAAATTTCTTTTTGCTTCTTCTAGTAAAGATGTGTTGTCATCGATTAAACTAGAGCTAAGAAGCAAACTCTGCCTTTGAGGACTTTGCGAGCGACTAAGTTGCTTCCTTAGTTGTTCACAAGTGTTGTTAGATTCCATAAGTTTAGCTCGAAGCTCCTCAATTTCCTTGAGGTATGCTTGAACCATATCTACTACCTCACTGTTAGTACCGCTATTAATCCACTCCCCTATAGCTTTTTCTGCTAGTAAATTAGTATTTTTTAGTGTTAATGCATCAATAGTTTCTTGCATTGCTTTAACCCGTGTTCGTAAGTTGTTAATTTCTCCTTGTAGCATATTATTTTCGTAAAACATATCATTAACAGTTTCAGTACCATCTTCGCCTATAATTCTTTTGCCTTGCTTATATTCAACAAGTTCTAGTTGCAGCTGAGCTATTTGTTGTCTCAGCTGAGATATAGTTTTAGAACTCTTATCTTGATTAATGAAAATCTTGTTCTTAATGTTACGCGCTCGGTTAGCGTACTTAAGTGTATTAAGAGTCTCCATAAAGTCTCTATCACTAGGACTAACGCAAGCTATCATCACAGTCTTACTATTACCACCTAAACTATCTTGTAGAAGCCTCGTAAGCTTGGAATCTCTATAAGGTATATGTAAAGCCCGTTTGGTTTTATCACCTAAAGCAGAAATAACATTTCCTAAAGCTAGTAAACCACAGTTAATTGAAATCCCTTCCTTCTGTCGTTCGCCAGTGGCGCCAGTCCTTTTAGTCTCTCCGAACCTGCCAAATCAACAAAATGAAATTTGGCACTAAGCGTTTCGAACTCATTTGAAATGACGTTTTCATCGTCAGAGGGAACCAGTCTTTGTTGCTTAACATGTAACGTAAATATAGCATGCGACCTTGACGATTGGGTATTCATCTGAGTACTGGCAGTTGTACGGGACAATGCTCCCAACCTTAAACATTGTAAAGCTTCTTCAGCAGATTGTACTGTTTTAAAAGTAACTCCTTTTACTTGAATTCCTCCATATGGATCTTCGTGAATTTTGTAAACTTTTTCCTAAAACAAAATTTAAATTTTTTTATTTATATAGCATGGCCTAATAATAAAGACATATTACAGGTCACTTATGAAAAGGATATAGAAAATTATGATAACGCATTCACGACAACTTACTTTTGTATATGACGGATTAAACAAATCAATGACTTCCTCATTATACAATTCCATAAATTGTACTGTGACTTTAAATTCAGGGGCTAGAAATCCACTCTCGTGTGCTCTGTCAATCCGAGTCTTAATTCCGTCAAAAAGGTGGTGAATGGCCCTCGGAATTATCCTTTTTGTTCGTTTGGCAATTCAACATCGAAACCCGTTCCCATCGTGTAGGTTTTCCCTGACCCCGTTTGTCCGTATGCGAGAACTGTGGCATTGTACCTGTTGATTTATTTATATTTTAACACAATTAAGAAATTGAGGTAATTCAGGGTGTAGAGCATGACGTAAGCACCTATTTTCCAGTACAAGGACATTTTGTGTTTTGTTAATCATTAGAAAATTAGAAAATGTTAAAATGTTTTACAGACTTTATTAGCGATTAGGGTCGGGAGTAGGTAAGGGCTTTTAGGGCGCTTAATGTAGACAAACGAAAGACGATAGAATAGCTACTAAAAAAACAATTTGAATTTGGGTATTTGGCAGACTTTGTAGGTGTGATGGTATATGTATTGTCAATAGCTTTTGTTTTAAAAAAGCAAATAGGAAGATTTTTCTAAGAATTATTATTTTTAGGAGGGCGAAGGGCAAGATCCCCTGTGGCTAACGCCACTGAGTTCAGACATTTTTTAATACATATTACTTTATTAGAGAAATTTTTAATTAAACCAAAAACTAACGAATATTGGCTTCGTACGTGGGTACCTAAACTGTATTATTAATTCAATTCTTAAAAACTAGATTATCGAGGTGTAATTATACAAAGTACGACACACCGTATGTATGGTAAAAATGCAAGGGAGGTGTGTTAAGACGTATATTAAGTACTTCCTATACAGGTATATTTAGAATAGCCGTTATCTTTTTGGGATAACCTACGTATAATTACCAATTTGTTACGCCCTGTATAATTCTTGGAACTTCGTGTGTAGGTAGATATGGAATTAACTTATCATAAGCACCTAGATTATATTTTATATGGTATTATTAGTTCAGCTACCCACTTTGTATGCGAGCACTTTAAGATTGGCATTGCATTTGCATTTCTATCGCCTGTTTATAAGCCGCATGTGAAATAACCACTTTTTTATTTATTATTTTCGTAATAATTTCTTTTATTCTAGGGTATTAGTTTAAAGCTGATTTTAGCGCCATCAGCACAGCATATTTAGTGGTTAAGTTTTACTCAGACATCTCGGAGGAGAGCAAATAGATTTTAATTTTATTTACAGGCGCGACACTAGGATTTTTACATTATTTGGTCTAAAAACTGGCATGGCTATGGGACCCACACCAAATATGAGGCGTCAAGAACCAGACCGGAACAGCCCCCAAATCCAAAATAACCTTATTTTCAAAAGCATCAAACTTATTTATCAAGGCCAAAGTGGACTGAGTGTGCTACTACCACCTTATATTAATTAATAGTTGAGACTGGCCCTGAAAAGTGAGTTTTATGCTATTGAAAGTAAGGGTTTAAGTTTTTTTGTGAGGTAGTCAGATCTTCTTGTCAACGCCTCTTATAAAATATACTAGATGTTATTGGCCTCAAGAAAAATACTTGGGTAAAGACAATTTTTATTTTGGAATTTAAATAAAAAAGTTGATTTTGTGGTGAAAACGCCATTTGATTTTAAACAAGAAGAAACAGCTTTTATATTATTTAATTATTGCTATTGTCATTTTAATAATTAATAATTTGCAACTTGCCCTTGCCGACATTAAGTGTACGAAAAGAAAAAACGAAAGCTAGGAAGAAAAAATAAATAGACTGGAGAAAATGATTTAATTTAATGATTGGTCGGGCTGCTATCTATATGCTATTATGCGTAAAATAAACGTTTAATAATAAATTAATTACCACACCTAAGAGTAAGTTATAATTAGCGATAAAATGCAAAAATGTGATTTTGTCTTATTAGCGGCATCTGCATCTAAAGTTGATCGACAAGGTTCCATAAATGGATATTCCATTTTCATTATGAAAGCAAAACTCTGTCGTGTATTATGATGTCAGCTGGCAAACAAAAGAATTATTATAAAATTAATTCTGAGGTTCAAATTAATTAAGAAGTATAATATACTGGGTGTCCCTAGCCGGTGGCCCACCCTTATAACTTTTTATTTTTTAAGATATTAAGATAAAATTTGGTACGTAAGTATGTCACATAAAAGTGCATTATTTCACATATTGAATTTTTACCTATTACTTCCAGTTTAGCCGAAAAAGACCCTAACTTTCTTATTTTAAATGGGATACCCGGTATATTATTACTTATTTAAATACAAAATGACATTTTGAGTACAATGACACCGTATTTGTAACTTTTTGACATCTAACTACTACATTTTTTTATATCTAGGATGGGTCTCTAATGCGAATAAAATGACAAATTTTTGATCACGGAAAAATAAATGTAACAATTTTTTCTTTTTTATACTACAGAGTCGTCTAATGTTTGCAAAGTCGCATTTATGGTCTTAAGCCAGTTTTTCAAATTAATTAAGGGTTGCTCAATGAAATAGTTAAAAAGAGTATTTTTTACCGACAATTTGATACACACAATCAATATTTTAGTTAAAAGTATAGCGGCAAAATCCATAATAACAAATTATTTTTCCTAATAGCATCAACCAACACATTAACCTGTATCTTTTGTATCTTTCAATGGTTAATTAAAGTAGAAAAAAGCAGTATTTCATTTAATAAGCAATCATCACTTATTGTATTTTTCAAGCCACCTAAATTCTTTACAATAATACGGGCCAGCCTTTATGTCCCCATACTAATAACTGCCATTTTGAAAAAGTTATTCTTTTTTTTGTGCGGTTTTTGTGCTATTCTGTGTTGTTAAAAGAAACTTTATTTATGTGTTTATTTCCGAGATATAAAAGAAACAAAATGGGGGTAGTTTTTCGTACCTACTTAGCTCTGCCTTTTTAAAAAATATTTTTTGCTGTTTTGTGCTATTCTGTGCTGTTAAAGAAACTTTATTTATGCATTTATTCCGAGATATAAAGAATAGGGGTAGTTTTCGTACCTACTTAGCACTGCCTTTTAAAAAATATTTTTTGTGCTTTTATATGCTGTTTGTGCTATTCTGTGTCGGTAAAGAAACTTTATTATGCATTTATTTTCGAGATATAAAAAAAAATAGAGAGTACCTACTTACCACTTTTAAAAAATGATTAATTTGTTGTGCTGTTTTTGTGCTGTTTTTGTGCTATTTTTGTGCCGTTAAAAGGAACTTTTATTTATGCATTTATTTCCGAGATATAAAAAGAAAATACAGGGTACCTACTTAGCAGTGCCTTTTTGAAAAATATTTTTTTTGCTGTTTTTGTGCTATTCTGTGCTGTTAAAGAAACTTTTATTTATGCATTTATTTCCGAGATATAAAAAAGAGAAAATAGGGGGTAGTTTTCGTACCTACTTGGCACTGCCTTTTTTAAAAATATATTTTTTTTTTTGTGCTGTTTTATGCTGTTTTTGTGCTATTCTGTGTATAAGCAATAATATACCAGGTATCCCATTTAAAATAAGAAAGTTAGGGTCTTTTCGGCTAAACCAGAAATGACAGGAAACAACTAAATATGTAAAATAATCCATTTTTCTGTTACATACCTACGTACCCAATTTTGTTTGAATGTCTTAAAAAACAAAAAAGTTATAGGGCTGAGCCATCGGCTAGGGACACCCGGTATAGAAATCCATTTAGAATTTATACTTCTTAAATTCAGTCATTAAAAAAAATGCCCTATAAACATAGAAAAAGTTTTAACAAATAAATATACCCTTATAGGTTATTACTTAACTTTTTGCAATAATTTATTAATTGAAACCTCAATTGAGTCAAATTTAAACATTTTTTAAAGTAAATGATAAAGCCTTATTTTATTAACGAAAATGCTTTTTCCTAATAAGGCAAATTAAATCACCCTGTACATTAGTGGCATATAGTTCACGTAATTAATCAAAAGCCCACATTCTCATGCAAATGTCAAGTTGGCATTATAGAAAAGCGCACGCAATGCAGAGTTTTGTACTTTCGGCATTTTAAGGTAAAAATACTTAGATAAATGTGTTTTTTAACAAAATTTTACAAGAACCAACAAAAAATGTGAATATTAAGTATCATAATTATATACATAAAAATGTTTTTTGCAAAACTATTTTTGGTAATTTTCTAGAAACCTGCGGCAACTCCGATTTTAACGAAATTTGGTATACGGGGTTTTTGGGGCGCTGATCACGAATCTGAAAGAATTTTTTGGCGGAAACGTTTTGTTCTCGAGACATTCATCATCAAAGTTTAAATTTGAACTAAGCTTATTTTCACAACACTTCTTTTTGCACAAAATTCTTGATTTAAAGCTAAAGTGTCACAAAATATTTGATTTTTACCTTTTAAAACCTGGTTTTTCTACGTTTTTACATTATTTTTGCATTAAATTGCGTGGCTTTTCTTTGATAATGCGGCAACCATACATACACATAGGGCTTCATGGCACACTGGGATTGAAATGATTCAAAGTATAGCTATGCAATTTAATGCAAAAATATTGTAAAATACGTAAAAAACGGGGTATTAAAAGGTGAAAATCAAATATTGTGTGCCACTTTAGTTTTAAATTAAGAATTGTGTGCAAAAAGAAGGGGAAATATTGTAAAAATAGGACTAACTTAAATTTCGAGTCTGATGATGAATATCTCAAGAACGAAACGTTTTTGCCAAAAAATTCTTTCAGATTCGTGATCAGCGCCCAAAACCCCGTAGACCAAATTTCGTCAAAATCGGAGTTGCCGCAGGTTTCTAGAAAATTACCCTATTTTTTAAGCATTTTATTTATTTTTTTAAATAAAGTTAGGTAACTCGCATAAAAGATATCGCTTAAAAAAAGGTAGGAGGAGTTTTGTCCTATACTTGTATTTATTTGAAATCTGTGGTAAGATAGCCAAACCCGTGTGTCATTTTTAGTAAAATGTTGTGGAGAGATATATTTAACTGTAGTACGTCCTGAAGAATCATAATTTTTAGTACAATATTTAAATATTGCAACCTAATATGACTCACTTAGTTGGAAAATTTAAATATTGTACTGAAATTGTGACAAAAAACATTTTAATAAAATAAATTAAAATACTGTTTTTTTTTATGACAAAAAGGATAAAACAAGGGAATAAAGACTAACTAATAAAACGATATTATTGGTATGGTTAGAACCATATTTATTTCATTCTGAAAGCGATGCTGCCAAGTACACAAAAATGATAAAGTAAACAAACCTTTTCGAAAGCACATAGCCTTTGACAGAGCCTAATTACATATATTTTTTGATAAATAAATAAAAATATTGCGAATACACGTATCACGTGCTTAAAAAAAACATCCTCTTATTTCGTCTCTGGCGTGCCATAAAACCTGTAATGCGTGGCGTAGTCGCCGGAAATATTTTTTTTGCGTCAATAAATCATTGTTTACAAAAGGGTTTATTTGCTTTATCATTTTTTGTGTACTTGGTGACATCGCTTTCAGAATAAAATAAATATGGGTCCAACTATATCACCATCCTCTTTATTACTTACTTAAATATTTTTTACGGGTTAATTTAAATTAATTATACCGTGCATTCCAACAAAAACGAGCCACCCCCTAAAACTCAGTTATTGGTACACATATGACAATAATGAAACACATAATTTTAAATTTTTAGAATTTTTACTTGGCTTAAAAGTTTAAATGGCAAAGGAGGTCAGGTGATACCTTAAAATAAAGGGTTTTAAATTCTCTCTTTGACAGAGTTTAATTTTTTTAATCGGTTCATTAGTTTCCGAGAAAATGTACTCTAAATATCTAGCCCTGTAACTTTTTTATTATTTGAAACATCAAAATAAAATTTGGTACGTAGGCATATCACCTAAATGTACAGTATTTTATGTATTTAGTTGTTTTTTGTTACTTCCGGTTTTGCCGGAAACGACCACAACTTTATTATTTAATATGGGACTTTCAATATATTTTTATTTATTTGAATAGACAATGTCATTCTGAGTAAAATGACATTCCATTTGCTAGTTTTTGACATCTCACCTCTAAATATGTTTGGTAATACTTAACTTTTAATCTAGAGCATCGTAATTGTAATAAAATTTTAAGTTTTCGACCAAGTGGTCTCGCAAATTAAATAGTTACTTCTATTTTTCGTAACTCTTTGGGCTAAAATTTACAATTTCGTATTAATAGCACACTTAATCAAAAAATAAAAATATGTATAAGTAAGATGTTAAAAAGTAGCCAGAGTGTCATATTACTCGAAATGACATAGTCAGGACAAATTAAAATAAGAACCTTAAGGTCACTGGCTAAACCAGAAGTAACAAAATCAACTGAATTCCTAAAATAATGCACATTTTGGTGAAATGCTACGTATCTTTTTTTTTTTTTGATATTGTAAAAAATAAAAAGTTACAGGGGCAAAAGTCCCCGGTTATTTAGATTTTATTTTCTCGGAAACAATTAAACCGATTTTCAAAAGTAAAGTTTGTTAAAGAGAGAATTTAAAACCCTATAGATAAGGTATCACTTGACCCTTTTTTCGATTTAAACTTTTTGACGTTTGAGTGAGGTGGAGTGGTTATGGTATAACTCTGAAGAAATAAATTTTGACATAAAAATAAAGATCGACATGTTTCAGGTTTTTATAAGTGTACAAATAACGGAATTATAGAGAGTGGCTCGTTTTAAATCAAATGCACTGTATAAAAAGTGTTTAAAATGCTTACCCAGGCTTTTTAATATTGGAAAAATAAACGCAATACCAATAATAATAATAACAATAAAACATAAATCTGCACAATAAGCATAACAAAGTTTCAAAATATTATTATAACTTGGTCAATGCTGAACAGTTTATATTAAAAATATTATTAAATTACCCCAAAGGTACAAGGTAAGAAAAAATGATCCAAATATAATATATCTTTGAACAACTTTTTTTGTCTTTACAGACCACGAATCTACAAAGCCCGGTGCCGGTTTTTAGATGTGTAACTATACACTTTCGTAGTAAATTAAAAACATAATTTAAAACTTTTGTTTTTAAAAAAGATCGCTGCACTTTAAACTTTTAACAGAAAGAAATGTTACATTAACAGTTCGCTTCAGACATGGCATGATTCTAAAAATTCGGTGCTCTTTAAATGTACAAGTTGCAAAAATTTAAGTACTAATTTTAATATGCAAAAAAATAATTTAAGCAAGAACCAATAAAGGAAACGTTAAATAAATTATGAAAACAAAATAAAATCAGCCTAGTAACTAATCAAATGTTTAAGGAAATAAAAGAACATGAGTGCATGAGCTGTGAAGCGGCGCAAAAAGTAAAAAAAATTGCTCAGGCAAGCATTGAATGCTGTTATAAGATACAATTAGGTAAATAATAATTAGTACTTAGATGGATTTAAAATAAGGCCATAAACAGAAGTATATTTTATTCACGGAAAATTAAACTGCGGCATCTAAGATCTTTTAGATAAAGTTCCTTTCCAGGTACTAACTTTAAAACTAGGTACCCATACAAATATTATACTTTTAAATTTTAAAATCTATTGAAATTCAAGGAATAGAGGCATGAATTACCATTTTAATCGCCTGGAAGCCTTTTCTTTGTCAAAACCTCTTTGCCCCTTAAAAGTTAAAACTAAAAAATACACATTAGTTAGGCTAACTACTTCTATTTGTAGCTTTATTTTACTATTCTAAATTATAAAAAAAATACCCTTCAAGGGAAGATTCGACTAGAGATGCAACACACGACTCGTATATTTCTTTCTGTTGTGACTCGGTGTCAAACACATAATTGTAAGTGAAGGACTTGTCATTGCCAATAACAACCTGGGGTTCTCCTGGGGTGACGGAAGTGCACATTTGACACATGTCAATGATTTCTCGAGGTGTTTGTGGCCTAATCCTAAAAAAACAAAATACATTCTATACATAAAAGTGCAGGGTGAATAAAAATCATAAAAAGAAACTTGTGCAGTACATTTAACAATAGTAATTTAAATATTAAGTGCATAAAGTAAAACTTTTTTACGAATGGGAAGTTTGACAGCCTGAGCCGTTAGGCGAGTGCGGCAATCCCATAAGTAAAAAAGACACTTTGTGCATGTGTTACATACTAAATTTTTGCCACGACCGTATACAAATTTCCCAAAATACCATTTTATATATGTTTTATTTATCTAAACCTATTAATTTTATTTTTTGCAGCACAGCCATTATATTGCAACAAAAATTATAGCCTCCTTATTTTTTAAGAGACCATTATCCTCTTTATAAATATGCATTTATTATTTAATTTTAAAAAGTTGTATGTACTTACTTTTTGTAGAAATATAACTAAAACAGTTTAAATTTCCTTTCAATTTCTTAGTCATCCAAATTTATTATTACTATTAATTTTCAATAATTACTATTAAATTTATTTGATATCAAATTTAAAAACTAGTGTACATGAACTAAAAGAAATAATGACGAAATCAAAGGTAACTTGACCGTTTGGTTCAATTGATGTCGCGTTTACTGCTACATTGCATAAATTGGTATTTAAGTTTATTGTGGTAGGGATTGAAACAAAACACTAATTCAAAGTGTAAAAAAGCTTTAAAGTGTTAAAAAAGTTACTTTTTAAACACTTTATGTAGTGTACTAGAATGGAGTACTTTAACTTCATTTTAACGATTTAAAAAAGATAAAAAAAATTATCGAATAATACTTTTTAGGCGTCTAAATGGTCATTAATAATGGTTGTTTCGAAATTAATTAAACATTTTTTCCCTACATAAAACTACTAGTATTATTTACATGTTTTAACTGTTTCCTAACTCTATGCCTCCATTCTTGTGGTAGAAATATTTAATAAAAAACTTATTGTAAGGCTATTGTAAAAAAATGGTGCTGCATCAAGCACACCATGTATGACATGGAGAGATCTGCTACCGTCATTGACAATTTGAGCATTTCATAAAATAAAATGTACCATTACGAAATTTTATTGTTTGCATTGTTTATGTTTTAAAAACGTAAAACACATGACCAACCTTTTATTAGAGTAAGGAATAAATAATATTCTCACGAGTGCTATTTACAAGAAATAGGATAAAATAGATGTATTTGTTATATTTTTACTCAAATTATACCGGGTGCCGACAGATTACTAGCAAGCCTGTTATTTTCTTGAGAAGTCCGGTTTAACCGGAAGTGCTCTAAACTTTACTATTTTAAATAGAACACCCTATATACTTTTTCAAAATTCATTCCACAAGCAGTTCCAAGAAAATACATGTACCACATGTTATGCCTATTTTTATTAGTTTTTGAGAAAATGGCATTTGAAAATGTCATGTTCACCGCCATTTTTATCGATTTGTTAAAAAACAAATGATGATAGAGAAGGGCTAATGCCATTTTTTACACTTACGTATTTAATGAACCGTAAGTATATCCTATTACAGTAAAAATACAAGTTTCGGCTTTACCGGAAGTGCCATAGAAATTGACTTTTGGCAGTAAAGAACTTTAATCATCAACTAAAACTTTATACTTTTTTAAAGCCTTTTTTAATTGTATCCCATATCTAAACCTAATAATTTTTAAGTTATTAATAGTGAATTTTTCGCTGTCCAGCGTTTTACTATTAATATCTTAGGAAATATTAGGTTTAAACATAGGATAAAAAAAAGATTGAGAAATAAGTATTAAGCTTGAATTTAAGTCTTAAGATAGAATTTGAATTATTGAAGTTTTATACTGCCAAAAGTCAGTTTCTGTGGCACTTCTGGTAAAACCGAATTTTTTTTTACCGTGATGGATATAAGGTTCCTTAAAAACGTGTAAAAATTGTGTTAGCCTTTTTCTATCATCAATTGTTTTTTAACAAATCGATAAAAATTGTGGTTAACATGACATTTTTAAACGCTATTTTCTCAAAAACTAATTATAATAGTTATAACATGTTGTACATGGATTAAAAAAATACAGGGTGTTCCATGTCCCATTTTCCATTCCAAATAGCAAAGTTCAGAGCACTTCCGGTTAAACCGGATGGGGATAAAATGTAAAACATCTGCAATCCTATTCAACCATATATCCGACCAAAATTTCAAAATCGTGTAACACTTAAATGTAGTAATTTCGTGAGCACCCGGTATACAAATACAACAGAAAGCATATTATACTTCTCATTTACACGTAAAAACATTAGTAGGAAAGGTTTTTTTTTAATAATGTATTAAATACAATTATGCCTAGTACTCATGCCTGGTTAAATTATTGCGGAAATACAGAAATCCGGAATCACGTGACCAAAATAGCGAAATTTCATTAAGCTGTCGGCAGGCATGTTGAATAAGTGACACTTCCAAGCCCAATAAAAATTCTATATTGTAGTCACGTGTTTCCGGACCACCAGAGTTCCGCATTTCGGTATTCGAGTACTCGGAAACGCCGTTACTTAAAAAGTATTCGTCGAATACTTCAAAAGAATTCGAATACAGAATCCCAAATACTAACCAAAAAGTATTCTGCCGAATACCAAGCATACAAATGTATGCGAATACTATTCGAATAGCGGCAAAATGTATTCTGAATACTATTCAGAATACTGAGTATTTGAATACGACCCAGCTCTGACAAAGTGCTTTTTTTCTCCGCAGTTTTACATTTAACTAGTAAAAACATATATAGTAACTTAATTATACCATCCAAATGACTAGTTTTTTATTTGTGTAATTTTTTTCGATTGTAAAAATGATTGTACTCATAAAAGATGTTACATATGTATGTATATACAAGAAGTTAAGTTTAGGGTACCCCCTTTAATTTTAGACACCTAGTAAATTTTTAATTTTTGCAGAAACGAAAAAAATATTTTACTTTCACCCTGTAGATAACATAAAGAAACCGAATATAACATTTTGTGTAAAACAGGTGTACCTACATTGTAATAGGTTGATCAAGCGTTTATTTATAAATGGTAATTTTTTTAACCTTGAAAATTTCATTAGTTTGATGGTAAAAAAATTGACAAATTAACACGGTTTTGTCAACAATAAATTGTTATGCAAAAACATAATGCAATCTAACGAAGAGACGGGGTTAGATAACATATAATGGGCAGTGGCGTAGCCAAGGTTTAGGAGCGGAAGGAGCGAAGTTCTTCTGGGTCGCTTTTATTTTTAAATACATGATTCACGTCAAAGTCGATTGATGAGATAAGGTCACGACATTCGCCATATTGGCTAGCGCTGCTGTGACGTCAAGTCGGGCCATTTTCGGCCATGTTGGATTTTAGGCAGATCAGTGACGTAGAATTAAGGAGAAAACAAAAAAGAACTATATGTTGTAAACAAAATTTATTGGATTATTTTAATAGGCATAACTTAAAACAAAAACATAAATGTGGTTTAAATATTGAAAATTAAAAATTATCAAAGCGACTACAGGACGATGAGGTACCTGGCAGAGCAAAACATTTTCCATGGTTCCGTAAGTCAAAAACAATTTTAAAAGCTTTGTATACAAGGTGTCCGCTAATGAATGATACACAGAAAAACCATAGATTCCTTATGCCAAAATATTATTTAACCAAACATACCTAATATCCAAATGTTTACAATAAGGAAGATACGGGGGTGTCATAGTAAAAAGAAAAAGTAAATTTATTTCGATAATTGTTCCCCCTTTTTAAATATCTTAATAAAACGGTATCTCGGGGTTTTTAAACATTAGCTTTTCAGATCGAATATTAATTTTTGTGTGTAGACTAGAGGGCGATGGGTACACTATTTAAAATTCTCTACCCAATTTTTTGTTACTACTCTGTATGTATGTAAACTAGTAAGCTTCTCTATGCTTTCTGCACAAAAACGGTATACTTAGTAAGAATCGGTCTTGACAACCGTTTTTAAGGTATTCACGTTTTAGTTGTTCAGTGCACCCGAAAGTATATATGTACCTTCAATAACATCGTATTAGCTATAATTTCAACTGCTCAGATATAAATAGCTGATAGCTAAAAACTCCTGGATACCGAGTTTTATTAAAATGTTTAAAACATATCAGAAATTATCGAAATGCATGAATAAAAATATTTATATCCCTTTAACACCCCGTATCTTCCTTATCATTAACTTTTGGATAGAGGTATGTTTGTTTAAATCCTAAATGGGTATTTTTGCATAAGAAATCTGTGGTTTTTCTGTGTACCATTAAGAAGCGGACACTCATCTGTATCATATGTATATAAAAACACGAATGACTGAAAACTATTCGACTAAACACTATCAAAATCTCTAAAATAAAACGAGTCCGAACCAATAATATGTAAAGTCTCTAAACTAACCAAAATCATTAACAACTGGAAATCCTTGCAAAATATACAACCAAAATGAAAATGGCAAATTTCCACAGTTTTTACCAAACAAAGCTTCGAGAAGGCACAACTCTGTCATCAGCTGATAATGCTACCAACTTTGAACAGAGCTGCCAACCGAAATCGTAATTCTCACACCCTCACGTCCCTTACAACTTATCACCGGTCTTGCTTATGTCTAAACCCCTTCTCATAAAGAAACTCTGGATTCAACTTTAGCATACCTCGAATTTAAAACAGGAACCTTTTTTGGTAAACTACGACGGCGCTGCACACAATAACAACTTTTTTTTCGTGACGGGAAAAAAATTTGACATTGTATATCTGTTAACAGGTATTTAAATGTGACTTTTCATAAAATTACTTTTTTCCCGTGCGGAACTTTTTTCCCGGACATACAGACACGTAGGTAAAGGTAAATATTTAATTTTAGAATAATTTATTATGCAGAACTTACATTTCCCTTATATTGGGAGTCCAGATATTTTTTAACTTTAAAATATTCTAAATAACTACTAAACGGTTGCTTTTAGTTTTAACGTTTTAATTTTAATACGTTAAATTACAAAATTTCATTGACAGATACCAAATAATTTTCTTAAGAGTTTCCATAGTAATGCAAGGTCTAATTGTATTTCAAGTATACCAGTCGACCAGTTTAAAACCTTAAATTTTACATGATTAATTTTTTTACTCTATTATTATGTTTTTTTGATAATAAGCCAAGCTTCTTTCCATCACAGAAAAAGGGGTTTTATACACGGGAAAAATTTTATATTTTAGCTCTCGCTTTATTGTTTCCCTTCGCTTCGCATCGGGAAACAACACAACCTCGAGCTTAAATCTAAGGCTTTTTTCCTTTGTATAATAAATAACTATTCTTTTTGTCATTTTTTGGAGAAACAGTCCCTAATTAATTTAATTATTATTTATTTTTTCAGGAATTGGCATTATTTTTATAAAATAAAAACTAAAAAATATTAAAGATTTTGTCGCCTTACTTTAAAACACTGTCTAAAATGCCCAAGAAATACTAAATTCAAAACTTAATACTAGCCTTAATAAAGAATTTAATTTTCGGCAGTTCCTTATAATATTTGCGCTAGTAATATGCAATTGCTAATCCCCGATTTTAAAAAATAAATTTATGATTTATAAAACCTGAAACATTTTTTCCATTCGGAAGTACTTTAAGGTACTCTACTGAAAAAAACTATTTTGCTATTGCTAATATGTTTAATTAATTATTTTTTTGCGAGGAGGGCGCCACTGATAATAGGTTGTAAAAAACAATTACCGCTTTTTAAAATATTGTACTCTGAAATTATCCAAGGTGGCCATTTGAAATCGCAACAGAGCAAATTTTGGATACTCCAGGTCATTTACGGAAACACGCTTGGACACGACAATTTTTGATTTTAGGGGAAAACTTTTTTGTGACTTTTACCCCTTGAATTGCAATCCTCAGCAGGGGTGAGACTCACCCCAAAATCTTAAATAGAAAGAAAAGTCAAGTGATACTTTATTTTAAAGGTCTTTTGACCCTGATTACAACTGCCAAGTTTAAAATCTTTGCTAGTATTTCCGTTAATAAAACAGCTAGTCAAAATTTTGATTTTTATTTTTTATTGTACATTTGTGTATTATTAAATTACCTGTAAGATCAAACTACTTTAAACTTAGGGGATATGATGGCGAGGGTGTGATTCACCCTAAGACTTAAGGGTGAATCATACCCTTTAATTGATCGGTCAAATTGTCGGAGGGTCTTTGATGTATTGTACCTATTGTACCGATAACACGTGACTTTACTTATAATTGTTTGAGAACTTTGGTATGCTATATAAATATTGTTTAACTCATATGCTTCGTACCACGATACATAATTAGATGGTACTCGGCACTGTACAGGAGTTAGCATTGGGTGCCATATTTGTTCTGCAATCCGGTACAAATGTTTGTGCACGGATTCCTAATACTGCTTTATAAGCAAACAAAATCATATTTCAACCATAGCAAATCAGCAAATTACGCATTTCTTGTGTTTGTTTATATACGATAATAACCGCAATACCGCCTTTAAACATATCTCATATCTGTTTAAAATTTATTTTGCGAGGGCTTTTAAGATTAACAAGAATGAAAAGCACATTTACAATGAAAAATGTTAAATGACTTATGGGACAATCCTGAGACTTCCGTCACTCATTCTCACATTTATTTACATACTCCCAATGGATTGTACTGCTAAAATTTGAATGTTTAAAGTTTTTTTTTTCAAAAAAGCGCCAAATTTTGTACTGTGCAAAGGGTTTGAATTCAATAAATAATATTTTAGAAAACGTTGTCAGGTTATTTGATCTTATATACAAATTATTAGCTTTTTTTGCGTAGACTATTACCAGCCGCACCCTTTACAGGATATCCGACACCACCCAACTCGGCTACCGGCGCGAAGCTAAGGCATCCTGTAACCGACTTGACTACGTATAACCTGTGCAGTTTTCATAAAAGTGACAAAAAAAAGGTTTGTTCAATAAATATTTATTGGGGCCAATATGATGTAGGTATTCTTCGTTTAGAAATTTCCACAAGTCAATCTTTGCTCCCCAAAACAAAGGACAAAGAATAACTAATAGCTATTTAATATCATGATAGTTAGAAACCTAACATTTTATATTTGTTGTGCTGTTGAAAATAGTTAACCTAAACTATTAATCAGGACCTGCACCCTTTCAAAAGTGCGTGCCTACACAATAGATATTTGTAAGGCAACCTATTTATGGTTGGATTTAGGACCGAGGGTTCTCATTAAAATTTTATTGCGGTCAAGAAATCAACGAATTATTTTAGAATACATTATACACTATCTCTCTCTCTCTCTCTCTCTCTCTATTTTTCTTGGTTTTGATCCCTTCAGGTCCAATCCACCACTCTCCCCCTTCCCTACTATGCTTTCCAGGGCTTCGTCGGCGGAAAATCTGGATAATCGAGCTCGTAGCTCCCAGAAAGTCCAAAAAGAAAACAAAAATAATTCTACAATCGATGCAATGCATAAATTGTCGGCTGTCAAACCAAGACTGGTGTTACGTATAACCTTCACTTTCACTACTGACAGTTCCCATGGCACGCCCATCTATTTCCCGCCATTTGAGAAATACCTCGTGTTCACCACCAAACAGAATACCATCAGTTTATAGGAATTTCGCTCACAGCGCTTAGATCCAGAAGAAAGACGCCGTCAATTTAGCGTGAATCTTTCCTTGATCCCCGAAGGTAAAAACGTGCGTACGGCACCTCTAACCGCCACTCCGGGAAGAACTTTGTAGTCCTCTACGCACGTCCGCACTGTCCGGAGGTCAAACAAAGAGTCTACACTAAACTTTAAAACGTTCAATGCAGAATTTTTTCCACTGCGTGGAAAAGAGACGCTCTAAAGCAACAACAAAGTGAGCTTGATGGGTTATCCTATTAGAAATGTTTACATGCAGGCATTTTTTGTCTAATCTCTACCTGCTATTGTTCAACGCACTAGTCAATTTTAGCGTATCAAGCTGGCACGACCTGTATACGTAAACTAGAAACCACATAAAGAAAAGAAATCGTATAGAATATAGTTATTGGGTTTGTTTCAGCAGGCTGTCAGAAATGTTTGCAACCGTTCGGATTCTGCGCACGTCAAATTTGTCGTTCCAGCAGTGCCATGTTTCTAACATTATACAATTGTTTGCTGTTCCAGCAGTAGTTTTAAGATGTTGGAAACATGTTGGAAACTGTTTGAAAAGTTTGTAAACTTTCTTCAAACATTGCTGACAATTTTTAACATAACCTTTCTTGTATTGACGTATACGCAGTATGCACGCCTTGTTTATTTTTCGTTCCAGCAGAAAACTATTGCCAACATTTCTGCCTAGTGTTTGCAACAATTTCTGCAATTTACGATTGTTGCTAACATGTTTCCAACCTACTACTGATCAATAAACCACATTTATCTGATGTCCAGACGTTTTGGCGTCGTTCTGTCTATCGCCTTCGGCATGGGTAATATATAGAAAAAATTAATTTTTTCGTGACCGTTTTTTTGTTTATGAATTTATCCAATATCCTTTGTGTGTCCACCCTTACTTAACTGACGCAACTTTTTGAAACTATTATTATAAACACACATAAAGAAAATTTACGTATGCAATGTAATATTTACATTAGATTAGATAAATTTATTTAACAACAATAATGACTACATTTTTATAAATAATGTGGCTTGATAAAAGCTTTTAATATTTTGCGCAAAAAAAGTACAAAGGCAATGTTTACACAATTACGGTATTATATTTGGTTGGATTTTTCAGTTTCAGCGGGATTTAATAGCAAATATTTTTTTCTGCCATAGTATTTTGGAAAATATGTGTGTCATGACATGACACGCTTTATAAAAAATCGTTTGATGTCAATTTTAAAATGAATTTTATCATTTTCATCGATTCACATCGAATCTATATAAAAGAATATCAAAACAAGACGTGTCCACGTTGGATAAAAATTATTCTTGTACTAAATAAAATCAGAAAAGTCCAAAAGTGATTTTTTATAGTATATTATTATGGTAGGTCTACATCTGACATTTATTGCATGATAATTTATGTCAAACAGAAATTTCGGCTACTGTAAACGGTCAAACATGTATTCTATTCCATTGTATTATCGGTTTTTGGCTTTCACACGTAATGTATTCAGCCATCGTCAAGTGGTATATCTGAGAGAATTTCTTTATTATTTACATTAGCCAGAATTTCTGTCTGACATAAATATCAGGAAAAATGTCAGATGTAAACCTACCATTAGATTATATTGACAGCAGAAATGTCAAGTTAGTTGCATACGCGCGGCACCACGAGTTTCTCTGTTGGGAACTGCAAGAGGAGGGACTATACTGGACAATTCGTCGGAGCAAAAGCCGTAAAAGTATCTATAGAAGAGCGATAGATCTCCCACAGCTCGACGATGGGCAAGAGAAGAAAGTCTTTGAGTAAGTAAAGGATCATTAATAAGACGAACAGCCCTTCTTTGAATGGCATCAATAATGCTGAGGGTTGTAGGGGATGCCATTCCCCAGACATGAGAACAATTTGGGACACATACAAAGTGTATAAATTGGAAGGAAAAAAATACTTTTGGCTCGGAAAAGAAATCCAAGCTTTCTTGAAGCCGCGGTGGCTATAGATACAATGTGTTTATGCCAGTTAAGGTTATTCCCAAATGTGACGCCCACAAGGTTAAATGTGTCCCCACTCTGCAAAACCTGGCTATCTCATTTAAATCAACACTCCTCAATTTTGAGACAGTTTTTCTTTTAAAGTTTAAAATTTTTGAGCGCCATTATTGGCATACAATTGTCATATTGTGTATTGTACTGTTTAAAAACATATATTTTGAGTTATGTAATTTTATAAAAATCCTGTTTGTTTTACAATGCAGATACTTTATTAATGAACGACCTAACTTAAAAAATATATAACAAAACAAAGGTTAACAACATTATGAAACCATATAAAGTAAAGCGCGTTCTTTGACATTTGCGCTTTCCTGTGAGAAAAAGCTTTGTTATATTTAGAGTAAAATGTTCTGTGAGAAAAGGTAGCGGTTATTTACAATTTAATTTTGAATTGTTATGGTTTACTTTTTATCAGTTATTATTAAACCACAATAATCTAAGATCCTTTATATCAAATAATAAAAATAAAACAATTTCGTCTCAAATTTTTAATTATTCGCATTTTAACATAAATTCTTGCATAAATTAGCAAACATTTATAAAAGTTCGTAAAATTCAATTTTTATTTATTTCTGTTGAAATTCAATGACTGATGGTAATTCTTAGGTTTACATGGGTAGAAGCCATGAACATACCAAGCATACCTCAAGGGTATTCTGACTACCATATAATTTGTTTGCATAGCCAATATAAGAATTACATATTGTGTCATATTTTAAAGGTGGTCATTCCTATTTTGGAGTTAGATAAACTGGTTTTCTTTGTTGATCTTGGAATATATTTTCGTTGATATTTTCATATTTTATTTAGGTGTGATGATATAAACTAATTATCTAGATAAATATAATGATTATGATATGACTTGGTATACAGAGTGTATCAAAATAAATCAGCTATTTAACGATCGTGTTTTTCTTAACACCACCAGTTACAAATGATATCCTCAGTCATGTAAATATATACAGGGTGTTTCCTAACTACAGTACAAGACTTAAGGGGTTCTTTTTATGAGTGAAAGTTCCTATAAACATATATTTGTGCTCGCTTCACTTCTGAGATACAGGGCGTTGAGGTTTTTAAAAAAATACGGTATTTTTTAAATATTTTTAAAATCTTTTTACCGATTTGGATAGAATATACAAAACTGTCTATTTATTTATTATTTTAAATGGAACGAGTACTTTATAATCTTAGAACATAAAGTCCATACCTTTACCTACTTCAAAATGGCGGTACTTTAATCAGTGCCGCATTAAGCACTAGGCTGACTAGGATACAGCCTAGGGCGCCGTAAAAGAATAGGCGCCAGACAGAGAAAATTTTAAAAAGTTTCGGCCTAAGATAAAATAGGCGCCCGAGGGGAAAGGGCCTCTTTTTGCTCTTTAAAATTGTTCTTTGCCCTTTTTTCTTTATAAAATGGGCGCCCCAACAAGTCCAAACCAGGGCGCCCAAAAAAGTTAATACGGCCCTGACTTTAATACCTAAATACCTTTTTGGAAGGCCATATTTTCAAAACTAATAAAGTTAGATGGACTTAATCCATTTCCTTAAAGTTCCTTTAAAGATCTTTTCAATGGTTATATTTGTAATAATATATAGGGTAGGACAACAAGTATCTATATTTTTAATGATGCAACTTGTATAATATCATTATTATAAAGGTATTGCAAATACCTTGTGAGAAAAACCACTTTAGGTATTTATATTCTCACCTTATTAATTTCGGCAATATGGCCATCTATATCAGGTATTAAGGTATTTTTTAAAGTATAGTTAGACCCATATTTATTTCATTCTGAAAGCGATGCCGCCAAGAACACAAAAAATAATAAAGCAGTAACACTTTTGTGAGCAATGATTTATTGCAGCAAAAAATATTCAACCCGACGACTACGCCACGTGTTACAGGTTTTATGGTACGCCAGAGACGAAATAAGAGGATATTTTTTAAGTACGTGATACGTGTTGTGGCAATATTTTTATTTATTTATCTAAAAAATATGTTATCAGGCTCTGTCAGAGGCTATGTGTTTTCGAAAAGGTTTGTTTACTTTTTATCATTTTTTGTGTACTTGGCGGCATCGCTGAGAGAATTAAATAAATATGGTCTGAACTATACCACCGTTCTTTAGTAGGTAAAGATATTGAAACTTTATATTCTAGGGTTATAAAGTATTTGTAGGGAGCTTTAAAATGATGTACCAGAAGACCTCCTTTTGTGATTTTTGTATTTGTCATTTCTTGCCTAAAATTTGGTTTATATTCGCTTACTTAAGTCCTTATGTCTTTATAAAAAAGATACCGAACAACTTAAAAGTTTGAAGGGGTGGGGGTCCTAACTTTATACACGAACTGTATATTTAGCAACACAAAATTGTTACAGTACCTTAATTAAATGTTACCTAACATATGTATAAAGATAAGAAAATAAAATTAAGTTTTAATTAATCATAATAACAATATTAAATTGTCTTTTATTAGGCAAACAGTCATAAACAAAATTATATTATGTAAAAAGACTTATGATATAAAGGGACCACAGTATAAAATTTCCATGTGCAAATAACACGTTTTCAAAATTCATCACCAGCCCACCGACTATAATTATCTACAATAATTACTAAATTAACGTTTTTAATAAAACTTAAAGCAGTTTTAATCTTTTTATAAATTGCTGATGATCGAGAAAATTTCATTATTTCCTATTTTATTATCGTATTTTTAACAAAATTGTTTAACCATATGTATGTATAATGTTCTTCGCAAAATTATATATAGAAATTAATCATTTAATAAATTTCGAATACTAATCATTGACAGGTACACCTATAAAACAAACACTCCAAAATATAAGAAACCCATTGTTAGATTTTTTTATTTGGTGCTTAATAATTATTAAAATTAACACTTTTCACTTTAGACTATCCATTTTGTTATATAACCTTGTCTATTACCAAATTAAAAAATCACATATGTGATTTAGTCACATTTTGATCTTGAGCTATATAATTTTGCAGGAGGTCAAATAAATTTACAATGTTTAAATAATAAAAAATATAAGTTGACCCCTAGATGCATATCAAGACCAAATGATTTCTTGGTTTATTCACAATTTATTTAGAAAAAAACAGTTAACGACATTTCGTTTATATTTCCATAAATCTTTGCTGGCTTTATTAACACGGACAATACAATTGTAATTATATCTATTATTAATAATTTTAATAGCCTGAATAAATTACATTTTTATTTTCCTGTGAGAGAGTATTTACGCACCGATAGTTCTCGGTAAATCAGGCTTCGAGAGCCGTTGTATTGTGGCCATCACGATATCCAGACCTCAGCCTCTTTGAACTTTTTTTTATATAATTTTGCTTATAATAATGGTAATTTCTTATTTAAGTATGATATTCCTAACTAAGCGTACATAACATCATTTTCCAGACTTGATTTAAATTTACATAAATAGTACCCACAATATAGATAATCATATATACATCGGTTCTTTTTAATTAAAACGTTATTTTAATAACCATAATTTTCGCTACTAGTCTATTACCTTTGGACTGATTAATTTACCCAGGTATCTAGTTCAGAATACCAGTAGCGCACCGAATGCTAGAAAAGAGCAAATTCGGCTGTGCTTTATATTGTTGTGTGGGATTTATTTATTAAAATTAAGCTTTTTTCACAAATGGCCGTCAATTTTATAGTCCCTTTAATACAATGCATTTCTTTATCCCCCTTTTATTTATTGAATAGATTAATTTAAAAAAAATAAAATTTTGGGATATAAAATTGATGCTAAAATACTATCTTTAAGCAACAACCATCCAAGTTATGGAATGAATGGTGTGTGAATGAGAAGGAGTAGGGGTCAAGGTACAATAAGCCTTCAGGCTGCAGTGCACCACCTAGGGGGCGGTCGTCGGACCTGGGTGGGATGACCCCGAAAGGGTGAAAAAAACTATCTTTAAGAGTAAATTTGACGGATAAAAATTTCAAGATGGCTGCTGGGCGCCATCTTAGAAAAAAATTAAATGGAACGTGGAGTCTTGTGACGCATCATTATAAAGATCCTTATGAGTACTTTTTAACCCTAAAATATTAAGTCAATACTTTTACCCACTACAAAATGGCGGTACTTTAAAAGTAACCTAAATCCTTGATTTGGATGGCCATATTTCCGAAAATAATAAAGTTACTTAATGTGGTGTTTTCTTAAATCTCTTTAAAATATCTGTTTAATGGTGGTACTTGTGATAATATACAGTGTAGAACAAAAAGTATACATTTTTTAATAAAGCACCCTGTATATTATTTAAAAGATCAAAAAAAACTTTAAGAAAATACCACATTACTTTTATCTAACTTTATTAGTTCCTGAAATATAGCAGTCCAAATCATGCATTCGGGTATCTTTTAAAGTACCGACATTTTGTAGTAAGTAAAGGCATATTGACATTATATTTTAGGGTTATAAAGTATATAATATAATATAAGGATAAAATACTCGTCAGAAGCTTAAAAATGATGTGCCATAAACCTCCACTATCCATTTTTTTTCGAAGATGGCGCGGAGCAGCCATCTTAAAATTTTTATCTCATAATTTTAACCTAAAATATAGTATTTACGCATCAATTTTATATCCCAAAGGTTTAAATGTGTAAATTGATTCGTTTAAAAAATAAAGGGGGCGGGACATTACAGAAATGTACTGCATGTATAAATTAACTCTGAAACTGATGGCAGCTTCCCGCCCCACTGAACATTTATAAGATAGGCCAGCGTATGTTATACAAAATCAAAAATTAGGCCGTTTATTTTAGTCTATAATAATTTTAAATTAAGACGCGTGAATCACAACAATATACAGGGTAACATACAAAAGGAACGATGCCATTAAACCATCTATTTCTGCCACCGCCATTAATTCTGTGCTTTGGCTAATAAACTAAATGTTTCGTTTATTTTAGGATATCTATTTTAATTTGTTTTATCTATTTACGCAAAAGAAACATCCTTGTGATCCTTGTGAAAATTGTATTTACCATTGATTACTCAATGTTACTTAAGATTAACTCTGGTCGAGTCATAAATTTTTAACAGCCCACGTTACCTTTGGTGTTTTCGTATTTAAATACTATTTTCAGTCATTTAAATCTGTGATATTTAAATATTGTCTTCGCTGCGCCCACGCTAAAATAATAGACTTTTTTAATAGCTTAACAACAGATAAATATGAACACCTTGTAAATCGTTATGCGGCATGCAGCTGTTAAATTCTTGTTTCATTCATAAAATTTAAACACTTGGATCGATTAAAGTAATTTACATGTGCGACAAAGGGCATTTGAAAGTTACCTGGTAATACAGGGTGATTCTTAACCCATCCGCATAAACTTGATTTGGAACAAAGTGAATAATATTGGAACTCCAGGTAGCAAACTGTTTTTTTTTTGGTAGAAATAATTTGGTGTATTAATCATAAACCATATTTTTTAAATCTAATCGCGCAAAAATAAACTTTGTTACGACCACAACTAGGGTGAAAATCAGGGCCGAACACCCCACAAATCTAAATAAGTTTGATTATTCGTATTTTTAATAGAATAATACTCAGGGATGTAAAATTACCGGTAATTTAAGTAATATTACATAACAATACGGTAACATTGGTAATTTATTTTAAAAAGCAGGTTTTTAGGTAATACAAGTTTTTTTATTTTAAAAATGTAAAAAAATATGAAAAACAATAAAAACGTATTTTAAACTAGTCAGAATTAGAATGGACTACGTAATAGGGTAAATCATCTTTATCAAGCTAGTCATCTGATTCTTCCTTCTCTTTCGTTAATTGAGTCAAGTCTAAAACTTGTATCTTATTATCAGTAGCTTTAACTATTCTTGAATAATCATCTTCATTTTAGATTTATGGGATGGTCCGATCTGGTTTTCAACGCCTCAATACCTTGCACCTTGTTTTTCGCCTTCACCTTCCTAACTAAAAATGTTTTATTTGCAACTTTTTAACACGCTTTTATTAGCTTGGGTTGTATTTATGTATGTATGTATGTAACGGAATCTTTAAGCTTAATTTTCACCAACTTCCAGCGATTCGATTTCTTTGAAAATTTGCACACGTATCCAGGACCCATGACAATGCAATAATCTGCAAACAGAATCCCGTTATCCTGATTAGGATCGCCAGGATAAATAAATTCCTTTATAGATTTTCTGTAGGAGAGTAACAGAGAAAGAGCTAGTGCGCGATCTGCGCATGCGTGCAGTTTCGAACGTACTCTCAGCATAAGGCTGACAGAAACTTGTTCGGAGTAGTTGCGTTCTGAAACCCCATGCAACAGTGAAGCTTTAAATGAAATGATTAGATTACGAAATAGTTCGTGAAACATTTCAATATCACATGTCCGCAGAAAACTAATTGATATATCGAACTAAAAAATGAAAAATAAATAATAGTTTAAAAAACTAAAAAACACGCTTTTATATGCAACCGAACTAAAAATTAGAAAATCATTTTCATTACAAAGAGTTTGTATTACAGTAATAAAAGGTCAAACAATAACACATAATTATATACCTCAAAATAGAATTATAATAAAATTTAAGATAAAAACAGAATAATTCCCTTCAAAGTACAAAGAGTGGGGTGCATTTTACTATTTTTTCATAACTTTCCCCTCATAGATATTTACAAATGAAATAATTATAACATTTAATAATATATTAAGCACCCCACGCTTTTATTCTGAAGTGAATTATTCTGTTATTATCTTAAATTTTATTATAATTCTATTTTGAGGTATATAATTATGATTCATTGTTTGACCTTTTATTACTGTATTACAAACTCTTTGTAATGAAAAATTATTTTCTAATTTTTAGTTCGGTTGCATATAAAAGCGTGTTTTTTAAACTATTATTTATTTAATTTTCCAAGTTCATGCGTATAGGTTAAGAATCACCCTGTATATTTATTTGTTGGATATATAATCTTGCCAATCCAATTATTTAATACTCTCTAATAATGACTGTAATTAGATTACAGACAAGCAATATCACTTGTTAAAAGCTTTTAGTTCAAACATAAACAACCTGTGGTTCTATTCTCCAATCTCACTTTACAATGTCGCATGCAATATCGATGTCATATCGCTTAACTTACCCAACGCGTTATTTTTAAGCGATATTACATTGATACAGATTTAAAAATAGACCCAGTAAGTGAGTCCTCTTTAACAAAAAAAAAAAAAAGGCGTATACCATAAATTGATTTAATTGATTAGCGGTACCAAAAACTTTATTATTTCTTAGACTGGATTTATTTATATTTATTTTTGCAAAGAACTACTTTCCGATTAGTAACAATACACCAATCGGGGCCTATTCTTCAAAGTCACTTGACAATGTTGCATTGGACATCAATATACCGACTTTCTGAAGGAGGGGGTATAGGCCAAGGGAAAGTGTGTGAGGTGGCAAATAACAAAAATTTTGGCGCCCCTAGAAAGAGACACTGTGTATTTGAGATTGGAGTGTAGACCCGTGTAGCTAAATAAGCATAGAGAAATTTATTAAAAGCTCTTTCCAGTTTGTGACAAAACAATATTATTAACTTAAACACACAACTGGAACAAGTCTCTTAAGTTTCTAGGTAAATCCCAGATCGTTTCTCTAGATTAGGGATATAATCCCGGGGTTTCAGAGCCCGGGATCCCGCTTGTTTTACAGTCGGAAAATCTTGGGGATTAAATTCCTTTAGTCTCGGGATTTTCGGGATTAATAAATAAATTTCATTTTTTCAAAATATTGCATGAAACGAAACGCACTTAGTTTACCTGTAAATTTATTGAATTGTCAATGCCAATTCAAATAAAAAGTGAGCCATTTTAATTTTTCAGTTGAGTTTAGTCAGGTTAACGGGGTCTTACTTGAAAGTTAAAAGTCATGTAAAAGCAACACTCCGCATCACGTAAGTTCTTAGTATTCTGCATTGTATATATAAAAAACTTTTTTTGTTCAGATTCTTTCTCTATTTCCAAAGAATAGTTAAAAAATTAAAAGTTGATTTTTTAATATTTTCGCATTTTTTTTACTCTACCCTCAAATCTCAAGTTTGTCTGTGTCCAGTCCTGGAAAAAAGGCGATTATATCCCTACTCTAGATACATCCAAAGATTTTGACCAGGTCTGGTATGATGCCCTCTTCAATAAACTTCCCTCCTACGGTCTTTCTGCTAATTGAGTTCTTGGCTCCCTAGTTTTCTTTTTATCGACGTATATCGGTTATTGTGGATGGCCACTCTTAAACTTTTAAACTCTTTCCCGGGGTGCTTTAGGAATCAGTGGCACTAACTTTGTTTCTCCTGCACATCAACGACCTTTTCTGTTTCACAACTAATTCCATTCATAGTTTTGCTAACGATAGTACTCTTTACTTCAGCTTTCAGGTTCTTAAGCCATTCTCTAAGCCTGACTTGGAAAGCAAACGCAGGGCTATGCAAATATCCCTTTTACAGAACCTCAATTTAATATCGGATTGGGGCGCCAAAAATCTCGTCCAATTTAATGCATCCAAACCACAATTGCGTTTTTTGTCGCAAAACAAGTCATCAAATACTCATTCTTTACTTATGAGCGGCCAAGTTTTACACACCAAAAACATATATATATAATTATGTGGGCGTGTTCACATTTAAGAATAACCTTAACTGGCAAAAACACAATGTCGGGCGGTAGGTGACTTATCACTTTTTTATAGGTATTTCCACGGCTTCTGCTTTGAGGAATTGTTCAAAATAATTCCACCACTTGCAGCTTTCAACAGAGAAACTCGTAGTGTCGCACGTATGCATCCTTAAACGGACCACCAAGACGTTTATTTATCCCTAGAGTTTCTAGATTGTGGAACCTACTTCCCGCGGAGGTCTTCCCTATCCTTCCGAATTTTAAGTGTTTAAGTTCCGTGTTAACAAACACCAAACTTTCAGCCTTCGTGAATTGTCCAAAGATAAAAGAACTGACGGCTATATACGTTACACAAAAGCAAAAACATTAAATTCATTTCGTTATCTGCTCTAATTTTCTTCAAAGTAAAACTGTCGAATGCAAATTCTTAACCAAATTAATATTGGTATAATAAGTCAATGCGGACAATGGAAACATTTAACACAAATAAATATACACTATAATTAATTTGCATTGATACGTATTCATGGAAATACACACGTGGGAGAGCCGAATGATGAAATTTTAAATGTGGGAGTTTTGAATGGAGTTTGGAGTGTCTAGCAAAATCAAAAGATAAATTGCTAAAATAAAACAAAGCACCAGCTAGGTGAAATTATTTTTTTGCGACGCCTCCTAAAAAGCTTTATTTTGATGAAAAAACACTTTAAATAAGTTTTTTTTCAATTCAAAACAACACGTGCCTCCAAACGATCTAAGTTTATTTTTGGGTATAATCGATGATTATACGAAAATCTCGTGTTGTTTTGATTTAAAAACAAACAAAAATCCAGTGTTTTTATGAAAAGAAAGCTTTTAAGGAGGCGTCGCAAAAAAAAGAAAACAACCTCCCTAATAAACATCCAATAACTTACCTACCAAAACTTTTTTTTAAATCATTTGTAGAAAAATAATATACCTAATTGATATGTGAAATTAAACTAAAAACAATAAAAGGTGTTTCCCTGATTATTTTCTCAGTACACTGAACTTTTTTGATGTGACTATAAACGTTGAATAATTTAGACTTACCACGCAAATATATCGATTTGAGGTCTCGAATATTCGGTCTCTTAAATTAAAAAAGAAATATTTATGTCTATTGATTCAGTTAATTATTTGGTAGACTTTATAGAACAAGTATACAGGGTGGTCCCTAATGGGCTAAAATTTAACTGGAGAATTGCAAAGTTAAAATATTGCAATGGAACTAAACTAACCAAAAGTGGTATCAGTATCAAGGGCTTTTCTGACATGAACAATTTACATATACCTATCTAATGTTAATCTGATGTGATGATGATATTTCGATAGTATTTGATACGTTTTGAATATTGTAATATAACTTGTTTTTTTGGGGTTTTTTGACATGGGCTATTTACACCACTAGAGGACACTACTTTGATTTCCTCTTAAACGTCATAATTTTTTTTCTTTCCTCCATGTATCATCCGAGTAAAATATTGAACTCTTCTACACAAAAAAGGTATACCTTGTAAGATTAGCTCTGAGCAACCGTTTTTAAGATATCGTCGGTTTAAAGGTAAAAGTCACTAAGTACATTTTGTCACAAAATTGTTCGAACATTTTTAAGTTATTTATAGTAACAACTTTTTGAAAAAATATTATATTAGCTATATTTATAACATCCATAAATTTTAATTATAATATTATATATTAAAATAATGTTTTTTTATTACAAATTTTGTTTCAAATCGTTGTTATTCCCTGAACCATAAAATGTTACTTATTGAGTTTTGCTTTTAAACCGACTATATTTGTATTTAAGTTATTTTGTGCAACCAAAAAGTATGGATGAAAACATTAAATCTTCCTTTAGGCAGTTGTAGTTATGGCTAATACGCTGTTTTTAAAGGCATTTTTCTGCTCGGGGGTGAACAAACGGACCGAGCAACAACTATCCAAGTTATGGAATGAATGGTGTGTGAATGGGAAGGAGTAGGGGTCAAGGTACAATAAGCCTTCAGGCTGCAGTGCACCACCTAGGGGGCGGTCGTCTGGCCTGGGTGGGATGACCCCGAAAGGGCGAAAAAAAAGGCATTTTTAAGTTGGACTAAATAACTTAAACGCAAATATCTAGCGTCCGCGCGTTTAGTAAAGAAGCCACCGACATCATCATTTTCTGCGCAAAATCTCCCTCGAAACCGCGATTAAAAGAGAGATACAGACGATTTCGCGTAGATAATGATGATGTAGGTGGCTTATTTACTAAACGCGCGGACCCTACAAAACGGTTTGCTCAAAGCGATTGTTACAAAGTATACCTTTTTTAAAGGAAAGTTTAATATTTTACTCGGATGGTACATACAGGGAAGCACCAAAAAGTTGAGACGTTTTAGTGAAATTCAAAGGAGAGGTTAAGTTTAGTTAAATCGCAATAATTTTACTAATTATTTCGTCATATTTATTCATTCGAATTTTGACCCATTACTTAGGAACCCCCTGCTGCAAATTATCTAAATTTGCTCTAATCTAATAATAAATAATAAAAAGCTGTAGTCAATTAATTTTTCTTTAGTCCACAATTTTCATATGCAAAATTTTCAGATGCCTCTAGTTAAAAGAAAAAGCCAAATATTTTTACTAAATTTAAGGAAAAAATGTAAATAAATTCATGAAAAAAGTACAAAAAGAGAATTCGCTTCTAAAACTTGGATTTTATAAATTTTTGCAAATTCCAAAATTAAAATTTTCTTTACCCAGGTGTTCCTCTTAATGCCACTAGCCTCTAGTATACAGGGTGTTTTCCAATTGCGTAAGAAATTTTACGAGCGTATTCCTTAGCCAATTTTATGAAAAAAGCTCATATAAACATACGTCCTCAAATTTTTCGTTCCCAAGATACAGGGTGTTAAAGTTTTCAAAAAACCTAAAATACTAAACTAAAAAACATAATTGCTAATACGAAATTATAGCACTTAATTAAAAAAAATGCCCTTGTATGTTCCTGAATTATGTAGTTTAGCGGATTTTATTTATTTATTTATTTTTGGAAAACTAAGCAAGCTACGTAAAAATATGAAGACACAAAAAGTTGTATTTTTAAGAGTTTTATCCGGAAAAAAATATACAAGTTGCAAAAAAGTCAGTGGCTTTAATTTTTTGTTAATAATACTACCTAGTATGCGTCCCAGGTCGCCACTGCTCTCACTAATTAAAATTAGTTTAGAGCTAAATAAACTACCTATTTAAGCTAAAGACATAGCCAAATTTTATTAAAATCGGAAAAGGCATATTTAAGATATTACTAAAATTCCGATTTTATTTTTTAGTTTAAAACCCTGTATCTTAGAAAGAAAGCATTTCCGGACCTATGTTTATATGACCTTTTTTTTATAAAATTGGCTCAAAAATACACCCTTAATTTTTTTACCGCAATTAGAAAACATCCTGTATATTTGGTGTATGTTCCATGTCACAGTTTTTAGACATAATAGGTTTGTTCCAGCAGGCTGTCAGAAATGTTTGCAACCGTTCGGATTCTGCGCACGTCAAATTTGTCGTTCCAGCAGTGCCATGTTTCTAACATTATACAATTGTTTGTTGTTCTAGCAAAAGTTTTAAAATGTTGGAAACATGTTGGAAACTGTTTGAAAAGTTTGCAAACTTTCTTCAAACATTACCGACAATTTTTAACATAACCTTTCTTGTATTGACGTATAAGTAGTATGCACGCCCTGTTCCAGCAGAAAACTGTTGCCAACATTTCTGACAAATGTTTGTAACAATTTCTGCGTCTTACGATTGTTGCTAACATGTTTGCAACATTCTGCTGGAACAAATCTAATTATTTGAAAATAATATTAACGCTCGTGCCCCCTGTATAAAGTAAAAGTTGTATAAAATAAAATGAAAAGCTTATTTGTTTACTACCTTAATATTTGTCAAATAAAAACCCCTTAAACCAAGTTCTCTTGTTTCATGTCTACTTACAGATGTTTACTATATTTAGATTGAACAAATTTAGCATCCTATCGCACAAATAGTGCCTATTTCCTGTATTTACATGGCTTTATTTTATTTTTACTGTTTGTCCTTCTTTCTCTGTCTCCCTTGTTTTTTTGTCGGATGTCAATAAAGACAATGGGCATATTCCTGTCTCATTGTTTCTTTTTTTAACAGCGGAAAGTACTAAGTGGTCTATTTATATATTAGGTAATTAATATACAGTGTGTCCACGGATGGACTTAAATCAGCCTGTAAAAAGATATTTTTAAAAGTCCGATAAAAATAATAAAAAAAAAATGTTTGCTTCGTCTGAAATGCTGGAAGCTATAAAAATTGCCCTATGATGAGTGTGCTCGAAAATCGCAAAAATATTATTTTGAAAAGACAAAAAATGAAGAAAAGAAAACATTTTTAAGAATGCTTAAATAAAATGCATAAAAAGTAATTAAAAATGTCCTATACACTTTTTTCTTAGCGCCAAGTAATTACTTGGAAAAATTAGGTTTAAACTAAAATAAAGGTTTTTTTTTTGTATAAATATTTAATTTTACTTTTTTAAATGCATACAATATTAGTTAGAATGTTTGTAACTGGTAACACAAAATGTAATGATTTATTTACCAAAAAGTAATTACTTTTTTACGCTATTTAAATAAGTAGTTAAAAACATATTCACAACCGAATTTTTTAAATTTCCCAATATAACATTTTAGTCATTTTGAGTCTTTCTATAGGGTGATTTTTTTTTAACGCTTTTATCCTAGAAATATCTTTTTACTTAATTTACTTTTTTTTTGTAACAAAAATCGTAATTTGCTCAAGAAACCATAACCAATACCAAAAAATTATTTTACACTTTTGATTACCTTTTTACGCTTATTAATTAGGTAGTCTCAAAAATATGTTTTCTAATTATTTTTTAATTTTTTAGAGTAATATTTTCGCGATTTTGAACCACTCTTTATGTCCTACGGCGAATTTTATTATAGCTTGTAGCATTTCAGACAAAAGCAAATTTTTTTAGAAAGAATAACGTTTTTTTTAAATATTAAAAACATTTGTTTTACAGGTACAGTTAAGTCCATCCGTGGACACACTGTATATAGGGTTTTCAAAAATCTTTTTTTGTTGTAAACAACTTATTATATAAAAATCCTACTCTAAAATTTTTAATTGCATATTAAATGGTGTACAAAAGTTAGTACTCTTTATTATCAAAATAAATTTTAGTGACGTTATGTTAGGTTGACTGATTAAAAAGGAAGCAAAGGGAAGACGGATTTTGGTTATTTAATTGTTGACTCAATACTTTGTAAAATTGAGTTTCGCATCAATATAACTAAAAAAACAACATAGAAATGAAAAAAATAATGTCACACTAGGAGAAATGGCATATAATGCCAATGCAAGGCAAAAGCATATATTTTTTAAAATAATATTTGAATTGGCACCTTCTCAAAGGCAGTGTATGTAAGAGTTCGTTGTCTCATTCACGATATATATATACCCGGTGACCACAAGCCGTTGCGCCGTTTTCCTTTTTATTTTTTTTTGTATTTTTTTATGAAGGCTTTTTTATTTAAAAAGGTTATATTAAAAAACAAATGTATCTTTTATTTGCATTATTACAAGATTAAGTTAACTAAACCACAATAATCATCAGCTGTAAGTATTATTTTAAAAACAAGCGCTCATTTTTTTAATGTAAATTCTTCATAAAAATCTCTTTTATAGACATTTTACATCATCATTAAAAGAAAAAGTAAAAGTTACTAAAAAGTTAAAAATAATAAAAAATAATATAAAAAAGCCAGGTAATACCATATGGTACTAAAGCATAAAATGCTTTTGTTTGTTGGGCAATTAACATTAAGTAGTTAAGCACATATTTTACCCGACTTTTTTACATTTTTTTTTAAATTATTTCCAACTTTTCAGTAAGCTAGTTTAATTTTTTTTAAATATATTTATTCGAGATGCTTCCGAATAATTGATGACATTCCCGTATTTTGTAAAATTTCTTTTATTTTTAGCTTTTTATTTTATTATTATTACTATTAAATCGGTTAACATACACAAAAACACAATACTAGTACCTCTTTTGGTTCGATGAAAAAGGTAAATTTTATCTCAAGGTTGTCGATTCTGAATGCGCCTCTGATGATTTCTTTTTCTTTATTACCTGAGCATATACCACACTAGAGGCAGCTTTACCGCACGACCAACGAACGGCAGGAAGAAAAAAGTAGGTCAGTACTTTTCTTCCTAGCGATCCTGACTTAATTATATTTTTCTTTAAACTTTAATCATTATGAAATATATCCTATAACACTCCTGAATACTGTAGCTTTCTAATTGTGAAATAATTTTTATAATCGGTTCAGTATTTTCAAAGATTAGCCGCTACACACAAACAAATAAAGTTAACAACTTTACCTCTTTATAATACATATTAGTACAGATACAGGTCGATAATAACCAAAACATTTTTTAAAACACCTTTATTTTAAACAGTGGCGACGCTAGGGGGCCAGGAGTAGACCTCTTAAAATGGCTGGCCACCCCATGTAAGGTGGAAGACAATAAACAGAAAAGAACATTACAGTAGATTATTTACAAAACATTATTGTAGAGTTAGGCTTCTGACACGATACTAAGCATCAGCGGGCAGCGTTGAGCGGGAAATGTGAGTGCGCTGTCTTTGATCTTTATGCAAGGATAAAAGAACTTGTTTTTTAAATCAGCCGCTCAACGCTGACGCTGGTTATCGTGCCCAAGCGTTAAGTCCTCGGTCACGATACTAAGCGTCAGCGGCCAGCGTTGACCGGCAAATGTGAGAGCGCTGTCTTTGATCTTCGAGAATAAAAAACTTGTTTATTTAAATCAGCCGCTCGACGCTGACGCTGGTGATCGTGCCCGAGGCTTAAGGAAGTAAAGGTTTTTATCGGTGAGCACTTTTTTGCTTCTCATAATTATATTGCTGACCATAATTATGGAGTAGGGAATTAAAGGTTTTTATCGGTGAGGAATTTTTTTTGACGTCAAAAATTTTGAAAGGTAAAAATAATTTGGCCACCCCAAAAATCTTCGGTTCCCCCTTGGCCACCCCAAAAGCAAAAACTGGCATCGCCACTGATTTCAAACCAGAGACCTACAATATTTGGTTGACTTTAAATCGCCAAAGTGCTTAAATTTGCATTCTTAATTGTTTCAAAGTTAATTTTTTGTTTTATTTAGGTTTAATTGTTTACTTAGTCCACAACATTATAACGATCTAATATTTTTTGACGTTCAGCCTCTGAAATAGTTAATTTTGTATTTCAAACAAAATTATAACACTTTTTCTATAGCTGTTTCAAAATGATTTAAATAAATTAAATAACACTTGACGATTTAAAAAATATCGATTCTATTTAAATTACCGTTATGTTTATTTTTTGGTCCACTGCGTATTTCAGAGGCCATAACCCCTTAAGAACGGTGCGTAAAGTTTATTTTTAAAACTAAGAGTCGGTTTATTTTCGTTATAATAAAAGTGACAGCGTAATACTAGTAATTAATTAACTTCCACTATTTTAACGAGGTATATCGTGACACAAGTCACTAATTACCTATTTTTACACTTTAATTATAATGCAAAAATTGCCTAATAGACACGCCTTAATGCCTACTTAATTTTCGAATGGCCTTTTAATTTGTTACCCATTTTTGTTTTCCTATTGTTACCACAAAATGTCAAACAAAGATAAGAGGTTCATAAACAAGGACTGAACAAAACCCCTTTATTTTATTTATTACAAGTCATTTTAAAATATCTAAAAATAAAAACCACTTTTTAATGTTTAATTAACTTAGACCATGTTGTAGCATGACATCAAATAAATATACACGAGGAACAAGCAATTACTATTTTACATTTGATTTAATCGCCTTTAAAGAAGTATGGGAAAATGGCCTATATATATATATATATATATATATATATCTAGAAAAAAATACGTTAACAAACACGTTCAAATAGTATGTCATTTTACACTTATTACATGTATGTTGTTTTACCCAAAAACGCCATTTAGCAAACATGCTCAAATTTTCAGAGTATAAATAAACCTATAGTAATCATATTTATGTATAAACATAGCCAAATTATTGTGCTTCAATAAAACAATAACAAGATTTGTAACAAAACCATGTAACTTCGCAAAAATAAACAACTTCAAAGTTGATTAGAATTATTTTGCGGTTGGTGAATTGAAAATTAAGCCTCAAAATGTCATGCAAAAAACAGAGACATGCACCTAAACGGTATTTTCAAAACTAATTGCAGTAGGGGTGGGCGATAATTATTGATGTTTAGCGTTCGATGTTCGATGTTTTTCTTATTGCAGATTTAGAACATCGATAAAACATCAATGTTTTTTACTTTTTACATCGATGTTTCGAAATAATAATTTTGACGTGATAACGTCTTGTAATTCGAAGGAGCCGGCTGCATGCACAAAAAAACATGACCCATGCGGCGTTCCATTTAAAGCTTAAAATGCAAGCGAGAGCGTGGAAGAGGCACAATCGGCCTCCGCGTTCAGCAGCGTTCGACATTTGTTTCTCTCATACTTTTAGCGGTACGCGTGAATAGCTATACAATAATACATATACATGTTTTTGTCACGTAGGAAGTGCAGCGATAAGTGAATGTGGTGTAAATTGTTTAATTTTGTTTTGAAAAATGTAAAAATGCGTTTCATTTGGGTTTTATGTTTAAAAGGCTTGTGTAAAGTCTTAGCTTAAAGCTAGGTACCGTGGGTTTTGAGGTATTGATATTATTTTCCCCAGTTGCGTCAAAGATGTCCAAATACAGAAAATTAAATATAAAGGTATCGCTTTTTCGGTAAATACTTTAGACAATGCGTTAGTACCCCAGGGGCGTTATACGAATAACTACCTTAGAACTACCCCAATTAAAGTCGTTTATCCAGGAACTACAACGTTAAACGTATAGGATCTGCAGACAATTTATTAATAAAAATGTTATTGTAAAAGGTAAACAGATAGATCCATTGTTTTAAGAATGGCTTAAAGATCCAAAAATCGGCACCCACGGTACGGAAAACTTATTCTTAATATAAGCCCTTATGGACTGCCGTTGGGTTAAAACATCTATGTTGTTTTTTACATCGCAATATTAGTAAAGGTCAGAACAAGGTAGTAAAATCAGGCATTGCTTATTAATAATTTTTCAATTAATTCTAATAATATTAAAGACTTTATTAATTAATAATTAATTAACCAAATACAGTTATAATACAAAAACTTGTCAGAAATAGAATTTTAAACAACGTTTTTGCGTTGTACCAAAAACTGTTTTCCTAAATGGGTTCATGGTTCGGTCGTACCGATAAACGCAACCAGTGGAGTGTTTATTTTCACATAGATATCGAATAAATTTTAAAATAAATATACACGCACATGCATACACACTTAATAACGATCCTAATACAGGTAGCATGTAAATTGTCGCATATAATATAAGATAGTGTCAATATACCTTATATAGCGGAGATGTTTTTTATTATTAGTAAAAGGCGGGTAGGGAGTTATTGCAAAAAAAAATAGCAAAAAAATTAGGTCAATACAAAGAAAGTATTTTTGTATCTATGAGTTAAGCTGTCTAGGCTTGCGCGATATTGGCTAAAATTATCCAACTTTTTTATTAATACACAAAAAGCCCGTTTTTTATATAAACATAATTAATTTAAAACATACATAATTTTTAATTGGGTATACAGAGTGAAGACAAAAAAGAAGAGTTTAGGAGATTATTTATTGACGACATCCGAATTCTTTTATAAATAATGTATGGCCGACATCTTGAAAATAAACAATATATTGCGACGATACGTCATTGGAAAAAGATTTTAGTGTAGAATTTGAAAATAAAATAAAATAGGGGTGTTTCCATTCAAAATGCTTGCCAAATTTTGAATTTTCGCTTATTAACTACATTAAAAACTGGAATTTATTTAAAAACAATGGAAAATGTCACTACCTGTGAAAGTAAAATGGGCATTCTTTTATTTTCACAGTCTACTTAGCAAAAAATATATTTAAAACAGAAATAATGGCGGCACTTGATGTTCTTTAAAAATCTTTCCTGGCCGCCATTTTGAAAAGAAACATCCTGTATAATATATCATTAAAAAGAGACTTTTATACAGAATACAAATATAAAAAGTAGATATGTACTTGTATTTAAAATAAGAAAGTTTATGGTACTTCCGATTAAACCGGAAGTGATTTTGAGGTCATCATAATGACAAAAAATGTTAATTTGTGCTATGATAATACTGCAAAAACTGTATTAGTCTCTCTTAAAAACTACAAAAAAGTTGGGGGAACAACAACAACCTGTGTTACCCCGGTATATGGTTTTTAGAGTAAAGAACAAGGAAGAATGCTGAACAGGTTCGAACAGTTCCGTTCCTACCCGAGAACAGGTTCCGTAACCCTGTTCAGTTGTTCATCTGTTCTTTTTAACAAGTTCTCGACAATGAGGTGAAGACTGGAAATATTAGGCAATAATCCATTCTCTTCCTGGTTCACCCGTTTACAGTTCACCCTTATCGAGCGAAACTATTCCAAACATGAATTTAAAAAAAAACAGCACCATAAGCCATCCATAAACCACATCACACCGCGAACGTTGGCGTGAACAGTTCAAGCTCAAAGCCTGGCCCGAGTTTCTTCGATCCAAATGAACGGGAATAGGCAATATGGTTCACTCGACCGAACGCAGATCACAGAACCAGTGAGAACAGAGAACACAAAAACTAGAACGCGCATCCGTTCCTCACCCGTTCGGTTAGAAAGGAACAGGCTGTTCAGTTCCCTTTAAATAACGATTCACTGAATAGGCTTCCTCTGAACATGTTCTTAAGAACTGTTCCGTTCTTTTCATAACAACTCTATTCCGATCGCAATAAAATAACAATTTTAGATTCTGTACACCTGTTCATATTTACTTTAATTGGAAAGGAAATAGGGGAAAGGGTGTAAATAAGTATTTAATTATTTTGGATGAACACCTTGCTTTCAGTGCCGGACGAAGCTTTTTTTGAAGTGAAGCGAACTATCAATTTTGCGCCCCCTTTGTATTTGGAAACATGAAAGTTTTTTTTTGGGTGAAAAAAGTTGAAGAGAAAAAAAAGGTCCCTACTTTCAAAAAGGCACCCCTATGGTTATTTTCCGTTTTTACGCCTTGTCATCCACAAAAAAAAATTGTCCCCCTTTTTCCAGCGCTGAAGCGGTCGCTTCATGGCTTCAAGCTTAATCCGGCGCTGCCTGCTTTACATCTTTATTGTTTTAATTAAAAAAACTTTTGATTGAAAGAAAACAAGATGATGGTATAGATTTTTAGTTTTTTTTTATGGTCGTAATTCATCTACGGTTTATTAGCAAGAGAAATATTTAGAAAAGAAAAAATTGGAATTTGACAGCTCTATCTTCTTAAATGATTATACAATTAATTAATATCTATTAAAAAACAAAAGGGTAACGAACCTTTAGCTCTTTCTGGTTTCAGAAGATAATTGGTAATTATATACTTCTTAAAATTAATTAGCCCTTGTTCCGTTACCTAATAACAAACTGTCTATCTTGATGTATCATTTAAAATTATCTTAAAAACAATAGTGTTAAGTGTAAACTTAGTAGATCGTTTGAATGTATAGTTGAATCAGTTTTAATATCAAAATACGGTTCTTAAAAAAGTAATTTTTTATGATGTGTTGAGTATTGATGTGTGCAGCTACCCCACGTCTCGATGGTTCTTTAAAAGGGCGGAAGACATTTCGACACCAATCAGGTTGTGACTAAAATTTCATGGCATTTCTCGACACCATACCCAAAGGTCCAAAGGCGTTGCTGACCAAAACTAACCTGACCGTGGCTTCTGGTACATTGAATTTCATTTAAAAAGATCCACTACTTATATAGAACTCCTAACCAATACTCAGCAACATAATAATAATATTCGTGCAATTATTATTATTTTGTAAATTTTTATTATTAAAAAAAGATTAAATCTATTTTTCATGGCTACTTGTCTCAAAATTAACAGTTTTAGCCTAATCATGGCATTCGACACTCCTCAAAAGAATTATCGCATATGCTTAATTTCTTCAATAAGCTTTAATAAAAAATGGTTTAATTTAAATGGTCAAAAGCCATAACTATGGCGTAACTGTTGGTATTTACTGTTTTAAAAAAAAATTATAATTTTTAATCGCCCTGATGATGTGCTGTTGAAAGGGAGTAGTCAAAGTGATATCAGAAATAAGTAAGGGGATATAATTTATTTACAAATGAAATTCCTCGCTTTTGAAAGCATGTTATACAGGACGATGAAAAATTATTCATTTTTTCGAAAAAAATTATCACCTTTTAACGCTAACGATAAAGTTATAACTTCATCTTTCCTTAATATTCTTTTTTCTATAATTGTCTTAATAACTTAAATATTAAAAGAGATACGCCATTAAAAATTAAATAATTTTTGTATTGAAGCTTAGGGAAGAAATCAAGCATATGCGATAATTCTTTTGAGGAGAGTAGATTAAAATTAAAAAAAAGAAAAAAATTAAAAGCAAAAAAATTAAAAAATGACTTATGGGGTTTTATCATATTCAGAATATCGTATTTTTTTTCAAATATGATATATTTGCGGGTGTTGCTATTTTAAATTTGACAGTGACAGTCAATTCCAGGTAAAACCGAAAATGATATATAAAACATCTAAATAGATCAACCAATGCATAATCATGTTAAATATCAATATAGCAAATTTCATTTTTCTATCTCAAAAGATAAAAAGTTATTGTGGGAATCACCTGTGAGAAACACCCGGTATATGTTCCAAAAACCCTAATATGTCTTAAAAGCTTTTTAAATTCAAAGAGGGCTTCCCCTCTGTTAATTGAGTCCTTGTGGATAGCGTAAAATAACAAATTTTATAATATTTTTTAGAGCCCTTATTTTTAAACAAAAAAAAATCGGTGAGTTTTACAATTATTTTATTAAAAACATAAAAAAAGCATAATAATTATTTAAACTTAAACAAAAAGCATTTTTGACAAAATATATTAAATATTTTTCGACGTGCTTGTTTATTATTTTAATAACAATCAGCAAATGAATTTATCGGTTTTAGCTTTTTATCTTTTATTAGCCCAGTTAGTTAGATAGTACACAATCAATATCAGAACTTTAATATCACTTAAGCGCTGATCAGATAATTGTTTCATGTTATTGTAATTTCTTTTAATATTTTTTTGTTATATTAAATTGTATAAATTGGGGGTTTATTTGAGTATAATTAATTATAAGAAGCTGTCAGTAACAGATTTTTTTTGTTGTGTTATTATATACTTGAAGTTTAATTTAATAAAACAGTATTGCCCAAGTTTCTTTTTTATGATAAATTAAGTTTACTACATAATTTCTAAATCCTTTTCAAAAATGTAACTTTATGTTTATTTAAATTTGTTTATCAAAGAAGACAATAGGTCACAACAAATAAATAAATTATCTTACCTGAGAGCAACTCGGACGGAAATATCGTCGTCTTCCATTTTTTTGCAATTCTTCTGGAAAAACACACTAAAATAACGTTATTCTGTCCTCGCATTACACACCTGCCTAACACCTACCTATTATTTTTAAACTTTAACAACAAATAACAAATTCTTCAATTGCGGCACAATATTAACAGCATCCCGACATTCGAAGGATAATATTTTCCTATTCGCGAGATGATTTTCCACCCTGTCAGTCATTTTTCGGAATATTTTCCGAAATTTGGTCCTTCAGGATCTTGAATTGTCACATATGATTGGGCAGCAGTGAAAGTATCGGTCCAAAACTTAACCTATACTTATGCTTCGTCCCACATGATGGCATTTAACTGAATGAGAAAGAAAGAGACAACAGTATCGCACATGAAAATAAACTTGTATTATAGATCGGACTGAGAAACTTGCTCAGTGTAACGAACAACCGCTCGTCAAAGCTGCTGGAAGGTTACTAACTGTATATATGGGGTTTGCACACTGAGAGAAGTACCTGCACAATACAGGTAGATAGGAACACCGAACCGAACCATGTCCGATGGTGCCTCTCTAGAGTTGTTCCGCAAAACTATATAGGTACATTTTTTGAAAAAATTATTTAAATAATACCTTTCTTTACTATTTGTTGAAGATTTAGTCCCTGTTAATGGTTAAGACTAAATATTTATAAAAAAATTAGTAAAAAATATTAAAAAAGAAATATATAAATTTTGCAATTCCATAAAATGACAACTGCGAATTCTCGTAGAAAGCAGAAACTCAAATTCGGGAAGCCCGAACACGGCGCCGCGCAGCCGTCTGCCTAAATAAAAGATTGGCCTATATTACGGATAAAATTTGGGATAATAAGTATCGTAAAAGATAACAAATACATAAATAAATCAAATAAAATAATATCATTATAGCAACATATTATTTCTTATTTAATCTGACGTGTCTAAGGATACGCAGGCTCTAATTTTTCTCTTTGTATATAAACTTCTACTTTCATGTATCATTCTAAAATCAAATTAAAGAAGCACCAAGGTTTTTATTTTCTTCTCTATCTCCATATATTATATTCTCCAATTTTCTAAAGCTTGTTTTAATAAGTTATTGTTTCTTACTTATAGTTTTTTTACAATTTAGAACAATTTTTGCGTAAATTGTTTTCTTGCTGCGTTTTTTAAATCTAAACTTTAACAATTGCTTCAATTTGTCTTTTATTCTAGAAAAAAGGGCTGGCGCTGTTTTTCTTGCACCTGTCCAATTATATTTGTTTCTATTTTAGTATTTTAATTGTATAAAAAAAAACAAAAAAGGAGTGTTAAATACAATAATTTACCAAATTAATATTTAACATATTTAAAAAAAAAAAATGCCAAAGAGGTTTTGAAACTCAAAAAACTAATTTGTCCGCAGGCGCACAACTTTTAAAATTATTTTATTTATAAATTTAGACATGGGTCCCACATCGAATATATTTAGAACACTATTGACCCCAACACTTTGTTTAAAAAAAAATTCCGGAATGTGCGATAAAAAATGTTTTAGGATTAAATAAAATCTTAGTTTCAAAAGCAAATCCTCTTTCTCAATTTTTTTCGTGAATTTGTTTGTACTTTATTTAAAAATTACAAATTTTGCGAAGATATCTGCCCCTTTTATAATTATAGGAATCTGAAAATCCTGCTCCAATGGCTTCTTAAAAAATATATTTCTGTAAAATTTGTGATTTGTCAATAGAATTAAATTAAGGGGATTCGCTTTTAAAACGTAGATTTTTTCTGGAAGGGGATGTTTTTTAAGTGTACTTTTAAGCCAAGAGCGTGTACGTTATAATAAGATTTGGTGTAATCTCACTTTATTCATTAAAAATTGAAAATCCTAGTTGCGCACCTGTTTGTTGTTTGACTGAGGTAAGACAGTTCATAGGGTTATTTTATAGATAACATTGTAAAAATAAAGGTAAAGAAAAATTTAAATTAAAAAATTATTAATTTTTTATGGAAAATAAATTATTTTTTGTCGTACCCTGGAGCGTATCGCTAAAAATATCTTTTAATGTCAATAAAAAAATAAACGATTGGATGATGGAGCCTCAGTGACGAACTAAAAAGTCATAAACTTGGTAATAGCATTTAGGTTGATTACCAAATAAAAAATGGATATAATCGAGCTGAATGAGAAGTATTACCAGGGCCGTTCCTAGGGTGACTCGCGCCGTGGTGCAAAATATTATTTCCCGCCCCTACATGAAAATGTTAATGGAGGTATAAAAAATTTAAAGAGCAAAAAGCTACTCCCTTTTTATTGACACTGTTTTTGATTACAAAAAGTTTCTTTCCCAAGTATCGCCCTTCATTTCAAAATTTTCTTCCCTTTAATTCACAAAATTCCGCCCCCGCAGCGTTGCGCCGTGGTGCCTTGCACCACTTGTGTACCACCCGGTGGGCACGGACCCGAGTATTACCACCGTACAAATAATTCATAGTAAAGTCACTCCGCTATCAACGTGAATATATCCGACAACGGTTGTTCCTTGCACCTCGTCCCCGCTGTAGACTAAAGGGATTTATTTAACTGGCGAAAGCTACACATGCTTAATTCGAAGGCCATGTCGGCGGAACTATGAAACTACTACAAGCTATTTGTAAGGTGGTATTACTTTGCAGTAAGAGATGATAAAAAAAAGAAAGTACCAGTTTTAACTAGTACCATTTTTATGTAACGTAAATGATTTAAAATTAAAATAGTTTTTCGAGATGGGGAGTAAAAAGCGCGAGTTAATATTTTTTATGAACACAAAGGCAAGTTTTTGGTTCGTGTCTAAATACAGGGGAGTTTTTCCTAATGTTTCAGTCTACAGGGTGTTTATAAACTGTACTGACCAAGTGCTATATAGTAGAATCCTCCTATGAAAATATGAAAAAACTTATCAGTCCGCAAATTCTTAGTTCTCAAGATACTGTGTGTGCTGTCTAGTACCACTACAATGTACGAAGTATATTGATAATACCAAAAGTTTTTATTTTTAATAATTTTACTATTATATGTATTTTATTGCCATTTTAAAAAAAAGGTTAATTTTCTTTCTTTTAATAAGGTTTTCCCTTGGTAAATAATAATTCACCTTAGTCCGAAAAATTTACTTGGGTGTGATCATTTATTGCCACTTTATTGCAGACAAAAATAAAAATTAGAAAAAATGGAAAAGCAAATATTTTTCCAACACCTTAATATTGGAGCGGGATAAGAAATAGAGAGGAATATATTATTTTCTTAGGTGTTAAAGTAATTTTATTCTGCCGTCGAAGAACAAAAAAGGGTGCTATACCACTTTCACAAAAAAAAATGTTAAAGCGGTGTTACCCAAAATTTACTTAAAACAATAAGGAAAAAGTTTGTTGTAAAATCATAAGGTTTAAGATTATTCGAAAGCAAAAAGAATCACTTAAAAATGTACTAAATTTTTTTCAATAAGGCACCAGCTTCTTTGATAACGCATTGAGTATCATAAATAATAAAATTATGAACATATTTTCTTGCGCATTCGCCATAAGTGTAATCTAATTTCTATATTTAGGAAAGAAACTAAATAAATAAACTTTTACTCTAGGTTTGTTTTCATAACATATTTTTTTAATTGAAACAGTTTTTTTTTATTCGGAAAAAATAAATTTATTATATTATGTTTGTTGGATTAAAAATTAGAGCTTATACATATTTTTAAATATTTTATGTTGAAAGGCGACATCTGTTAAGCATTTGAGTCGTTAACGTAAAGTTTAAAGCTTTCTAGACGATATTTTAACTTTTAAAAATTTTAAATTTTAAAGCTTTTAAATAGCGCCAATAGATGAAGCTTTGGTAATATATAAACTAAAAGAAAATTAAGGACTGTACTCGTCAGTAGCGTGCTTATATAAACTTCTTTGGTATGTTTTAAATTAAATCAAGGATGACTATGCAAATATAGGCACCCCACTTAAAAGAAACAATCAAGTATTATTTAAATTAACTTATGTTAATACTACACAGACATAAAATATAAAAGCACTTTTTTACGCATTTGTTTTTTAAAAGAGTTGTCAGTTTTATACCTATAAACGCCCTAGAGAAGCAGCAAATCATCGTATATAAAGCTGTTTTTACAGTTTGAAAGTTTTCTTGCATGCAATGTTTTCTTGCTGCAAGTTTTCGATCTGCAAATGTCTCTCTTTTAAAAATTGCTGAAAAGTGCGCATCTGCAGATCGAAAAATCGCAGCAAGAAAACTTTCATGCAAGAAATCTTTCAACCTGTAAAAACAGCTTTAAACTATGGATTTCTTGCATGCCTGTCGAGCAACGCAAAATATATATTTTTTAGCGAATCCGTCATAGTGTAAAGCATGTCTGTTACATAAATTTTCTTCTATAAAAAAAGATTTATTTCGATCTATATGTAGGATGACCACACATCCTTAAATTTCTGAAATATTTTTGGATTTTGACGTTCCCGAAAACTTCAGACGTTCCGTCCCCGATTAGAGAACGCTCCCCTACCGAATCCCCAATTTCCTATATAAAGGCTCGTTATTAATATTACAAAAAAAAAAAATTTGGGAAAAGAATTGTTATAATGTATTTTTTACTTTGCGAATTCGTACCCTAAGTCTAAAAATAAATATTATAGTACATAAATAAATATTTGAAATACAACAATTGGGACACTAACTAAAAAGTCTTTTTATGCTTAACATAAAAAGGGGAATAGGGGTTGACCTAAATAAAAAACAAAAAGGTGGAGAACCAGGACGGCTGGCAATCTCTTAAAAACATTTTCTTAAGACAAAAAATTCATTCCGAAAAAAATTAGATATTTGTGAAGACCACGGACGTATTAGGTAATTAGGACGGGGTCTGACTGCAAAAAAATTTGGTATTCAAATTTTTGGACCAAAAAAAGGCCCCCCTTTCAAAAACCGTTATTTTCGTCCCTTCTATTCAATTTCCTTATTTCCGTTTTTGGTATGAACAGTTTTGAAGAGCAAAAAAATGTCCTCACTTTCGGCAAACATGCACTTTTACTCATTTTTATACTACAACATGTTCTCTTTCCTTCTTCCAGTATGCTAAGGGGGGCAGTTCCGGATTAGCCCTATAAGCAAATTAAGTAATTGCTTAGGGCATCACGTTGTGGGGGCACCAAAGAGTAGAAAAGAAATAAGAAACGCATCCTTTTTGTACGATATATATCAGTTTGGGGTTTTACGAAAAGGGAGGACCTTGTTTTTTTATTTTTGCTCTTTAAACATTTTTTTCGAACACTCCTGGCTAGGGGCATCATACAAGTCAAATGCTTAGGGCATCAGGAAGTCTTAATCCGGCACTTGGGCAAGGAGTTGTCCAGATAATAACCATACACATTAAAAACATAAGAAATAAGGATTTTTCTATACAAATTTTCGTTGCTCCTCATGCTAAGGGGGGTTAAACTCCCAATATATACAGTATGGACGTAAATAGTCCCCCTGCTAAATTTTGTACCCTTAATTATTTCTTTATAAAATTTGGGTATGGCTAAAGTTTCACCATTTTGTAATGGGTAAAGATATTGACTTTATATTCTATGGGTATAAAGTACTTGTCAGGAGCTTTTAAAATGATATGCCACAAGATTCCCATTTCCATTTAACGTCCACACCGTGTACGCCCAGACAATCTGTTTAAAGGAATAAAGACATCTTAATATTATTAGTAGTTGTTCTCCAAAGTCGCGGTAAAATTTCTGTAAATATGGGACATAGGATAAACTTAAGCAAATAATTTTGGTAAATTTTCCTATTGTCATTCATTTTTTCTTAATACTGTTGCTGGTAATTAATACATCTTAATTAAAAAGTTGGGTATATTTTTAAACAATTGTCATTTTTGATTTAGGTGAGCAAAGACAAAAAACATTAAACAGAAAAAAATATATTAAACCGACCCAAAAAAAAGTACAAAAAATGATAAAGTAAAGAAACCCTTTTGTGAACAATGATTTATTGCAGCAAAAAATATTTAACCCGACGAGTTTCTAGTACCACGCCACGTGCCACCGGTTTTATAGTAGGTAGAGGCGACATAAGAGAATGTGTTGTAAGTTGGTGATACGTGTTTAACAATGTATTTTTTATTATTTATCTAAAAATATGTAATCAGGCTCTGTCCGAGGCAATGTGCATTCGATAAGGTTTGTTAACTTTATCATTTTTGTGTACTTGGCGGCATCGCTTTCAGAATGAATTAAATATGTGCCCATCTATACCCGACTACTTTGTTTTTATTTTATTTTTTACTTTTCAGTGAGTATTATTATTTTTTTTAAGTCGGTTTAATTTTTTAAAACTGTTTCTGTTTTGCTTTTTAATTTATTATTATTACTATTAAATCGGTTAACATTTACTAAAAACCCTAGGTACTAGTCCCTCTTTTAGTTCGGTGAGAAGGGTAAATTGTACCCCAAGGTTGTCGATTCTGAATGCGCTCCTAATCTTTATTGTCTAAGCATATACCACACTAGAGGCAGCTTAGATGCACGAACAACGTACGGCAGAGAGAAAAAATAGGTCCAGTACGTTTTTCTCTGGTGATAACGACTTGATTTTTTTATAAGACCTTGCTCTTCAAAAATGTTTTGGTGGAAAATAGGCGCTCCGGGAATTCTAGAATAGGGCGCCTCAAACAGTTAATACGGCCCTGAAGTCGGTTAAAAATGCAGTTCAATTGCGTTTGCAACAGACGATGCATATTAAGTTGGCGTTGTTTTCAAATAAGAATGGCTTATTTTAGTTACATAAAAATATGATTAAAATTTTTTTGTTTAAAAAAACTCAATAAGCTTTTTTTTATCTTGACTTATCTTTCACGTTTTTTATGCATACATGAATGTTTAAAGAAATAAGGGATTTTGAATTTGAATTTATCTGGTCATCCATAAAATCGTTTACCTCACTGCAGCCAAGAATTAGATACTACAGAGAAGTCGCTGAGCTGTATAGTGACCCTAAGACCCTTCGGACCACAAGAAATCTTGGTGTGTAAAAATATTTTATTCCTTGAGAGGCTAAAATAAAGTAAACTTTTAGGGAGATCGGAGGTTTTATTAAGCCATTCTTTACTTTTAATATGTCAATGAAGTAACGTTTTTAACCACAATTAAAGTGGGTCTAAAAAAGGTTTGTTTTTAAAATAAAATACAGCTTATAAAGAGGTTTATTTTAACGTTTCTTTTAACCTTTTTTCTTGGTTATAATTAAAAAAGCCAACTTCAAGTGTTGAAATTTATACACAAATATTAAATTTTAAAAAATGGTAGATTCAAGCCGGATGTTATTTTATCAACGTCCCCCACACTGAAAGAGGATGTCGAAGCTCCGATTAGACGAAAAATGTCCCATTTTAGTTCATTTCAGTGATCGTAACGCGACGCGAACAAAAAATTACCACATACAAGAATTTTTGTGATAAGCCAGTGTCGAAGTTCAACCGCGGGTCGCCATCCCTACTTATAATCATTTTCCAATATTTTCTAAATTAAATGATTACGTGACTATAAGTTATCATCAAAACCTAATTATTAGTTTATATACGTTATACAGGATAGCTTAAAATTATATAGGTATGTTGAATCTCTTATTTAATAATTGTTTTAGAATATAATAAAGTGCGTGCGCATTAAAAAAGGATAATTGGATACTTTCTCTTTCATCTGAAAAAGAAAAATTCTACTTTTTTCTATAGAAAATTTTTTTTGACCCTACTCTCTAGGAAGAAGAGTTATTCCTAAGCTTATTTAAGTAATTTTACAGGCAGTATACTAGAGCATAGGCTTATAAGCTAAGAATATTTTGTACTGGCATTTTCTTTAGCATCAATACTTGCACAAAATGTACGATCATAAGATAACTCAAACAACCACAAATACTTATAAGAAAACACAATTAAAACCTTAACAAAAAACATACAGGGTGTTATAGAATATAATAAAAAGAATTAAGGGCAGAACATTCATCAGAAAATATAAAAAAAAATTTATATAAACATGGGTCCGCAAATTTTTGTTTCCAGGTTACAGGGTGTTAAACTTTAAAAAAAATGAAAAATTTTAAACACTTATTTTGTAAAAATTGTTACACTGGATATAAATTCTATTTAATTAAGTATTTATTGTTGTTGTTACATAATTTCTAATAAAAAAATTATAAAACCCAATTGTTAAAAGAAAAAGTTCCCGCACTGCTTCTTTTCTGATTATTAAATATGTAATAATTGAGTGGATTTTTTTCTTTTAAACGAAACAAATTAGGCGACATAGATGCTGTATTTTAATTTACCTAAAATTGCCGTCCAGACTTGCAACAATTTGCCAAACGTCCGTCCAAACAAACCAACTTATTTGCGCGCTTTATTAATGCAAAAAACCGACAAGCTCTGAATCACCGCGAAATCATTTTCCAAGCCCTTGGAACGACGTGAAATCCGTCCACGTCCACGTCTGAGCCATAAATATCATTGTCCAATTAAACCAATAAGATATTATTTAAAAAAACGATTTTTTTTTTAACTTTGACACCCTGTATCTGGAAAGAATTGTAGTTCCAGACCCATGTTTATATGCACTTTTTGATATTTTTGATAATAGAATCCGCCCTTTAATTTTCTTAAAACCATTTTTTTACACTCTGTATACAGCCCTTAGGAATAAAGCACCACTCTTTCATTCGTAGATTATTAAAAATCACGTGGCACTTTTCTCCTTATACAGGGTGTTACAGACAAATTCTACATTTAAAAATTTGAAAAAAGTTCATATAAACATGGGTCCGAAAATGCATTGCTTCCTAGATACAGGGTGTTAAGACGCCACTTGATTAAGTAAATTTAATAAAATTTGATTTTAATAAGCCTTTTTAATCTACAAATAATACTGACCAGATTTACCAAAATTAAATGAGAAATATTAAATACATTTAAAAAAATCGATTTTTTAAAGAAGTTTAACACCCTGTATTTGGGTAACAAAAAAGGTTGTTAAATATTCTTAATACTCTTTAACCGATTTAGATTAAATTTGGTACACTTATTTCATTCAATCAATTAAATTAAGATTATTGGGTACAGTGGCTTCTCAGTGGGCACCACAGCCAAAATTATTGAGAACAAAAAACTACGCCACTTACTTTTTATGAAGTTTTAAAATTTTTATTCGTTTAAGCAATTTAAAATGCAACTTTTTAGTCTCTTGTATTTTCTCGTATTTTGTATTTTTACAAAAATTTTTAAAGGGAACTTCTTGTTTATTGTTTATTTATGTTTTTTATACAGACAACATGTCAATAGGTAATTTTGGACGAATTAAAATGCCTTTAATTTTTTCTTAACAACGAAGGTAAGTAGGTATATACGAGAATAAAAAGTTGCAATTTTAATTGTTTAATCAGAAAAAAATAAAAACTTCATCCAAAGTCAGTGGAGTACTTTTTTACAATAATATTGGCTGTGGTGCCCACTGAGATACCACTGTGTGTAACCCATAATCTTAATCTAGAGCTTTACAAACGCCTAAATGAGTATACCAAACTTTATTTAAATCGGTTAAAGGGTTTTTAAGATATTTAAAAATACCGATTATTTTAAACTTAAACGCCATTTATCTCAGAAATTAGTTCGGACATACACTTCGTTTATATCGAATAGTTGAAGCTAGCTTGAGTTAAAGCGGCTTTTAAAAGTGGGAAAAAGGGATACAAACGGGCTTGAAAGTGACTTGAATCGTTCAAGTCAAGCTGGAAAATAAGTAGGGTTGTCTTCACTAAAGCCGATTAGGAACACGATATAAACGATTCAAGCGGGCTTAATAACTGCCTAACTTCAGATGAATGCTTCCTCGAACGACATCAGTGTCAATTTCATATATGATTTTGACATTTTTATACAAAATATGAGTGGAAAAACAGGTGAAAATTCTTTAAAACACGCTCACACCAACAACAGCACACAAAACGGGAAAAAATTAAAAAGTGAGGTTGGTTTTTCATTTGATGTCTACTGTGAAGATGGATGCGAAACTGTAGAACACGTAGACTTGGAAATTGCTTTAAAGCCGCTTTGATTTCAAGCCAGCTTGAACTATTCGATATAAACGTAGTAATTTGCTTATACTGCTAATAGGATCTTTTTTCATTAAAAAACTTAAGTTTCGTGACGTAGTTAGTATATACTGTATACTAGATGCTATCGGTTTAAAGAGGAACTCTTTGGTAAAAAAAGTATATTTTAAAATTTGCGAAAAACAAATAATTTTTATGTTTGGCACCCGTAAAAAAAAGTTTCGAAAGCGAATCCCCTTACTGTGTTTTGGTCAAATTTTATGGAAACATCTCAATTTTTCTATTTTTTTTTCTAAACCTGTTATTAGTTAAATTTTTCCCAATCTACAATTTTTTATGCAAGATTTTTATATTAAATATAAAAATTTTATCATAAACAGGCAGATATTTTTGCAAAATTTTATGATAAAATTTGATATGATTGATATGATAAAATTTGACCAAAATGTTTTTTTACCCAAGTGTCTCTTAAGGACAATAGCTTCCGGTATACAGTTTCGGGTGGGTTCCATACCTCTCTTATTAGACAAAAAAAGTAAAATCCTCGGTACGACCATGCCCTGTAAATTTGTTCAACAACGAGTGTCTTAAAAATAAGAAATTTTATGTCATTGTTATGTAATTGTATCATTTGTTGTTTTAATTTAATGACAAGTGAATCTTTATCGACAGAATCTGACCATTAGAAGCGGGAAGGCTGGGAACATAAAAATTGAGACAAGTGTTCCACACATGTTCCCCAAGATCCCAGTGCAGCCGCCGTCAAGTTAAGACGATTTTTAATGAACCAGCGTGCCGAGAGAGACCTAATATAAACTAAAACATTCGTAACTAATCTGTGAGCAAAGGCGATCCCTGATTAAAACAGTGCAGTGCCTGAGCTTGAGTTGAGAGAGAGCGTGCGTCTTTGCCTGGTAAGTGATTTTTAGGTACCATTTTCGACGGTCCCTTGGCTCTTCTCGGAAAGTTCACGCTGGAGAACCCGCACGTTGCGGTGATACCATAAGATTTCATCACTCAGTACCCAGCCAATACGGACCGTACCGTACTGCATTAATCACAATAAAGCTTTAACATCGTTTTTTTGTGTTATTTAGTAGTGAAATAACACACGATAAGTTTGTATGAAACATAATATTGTGTTGTGGCTTGCTGATGTGTGTTTTTAGTGATATAGGTACTATTTATTACATGTTGTAAAGTCAGAAAGTGCATGTGCCGAGTTTGCTGTATAAAGGAGGTGCATTCGAGAGGTAAATAACCTGGATGTATGGTGCATGCATATTGTCTGCAAAGATGCAGCGTTTACTTATGTTTTTGTAATATTTCTAAATTACCAAACAATTATTTATAAAAATATTATGTCAAACTTAATATTTTTATTAATGTTAAAACATTTAATGTTTAAATATACAGTTCTATTTCTCTAAACATTATAACTATAACATTTTTAGCAACTTAGATTTTTAAAATAAAATCAAAAGTAATAATTTATTTTAATTTTTCCTGGTCATAAATAATAAAAACTTTGTCTAAATTTATGAAATAAAACAAGCTTACCCTGTCAGCTTTAAAGTCAAAACTTTAATTTATGTAGATAGAGATTTGATAGCATAAGATCAGTTAAGCTAAAATAAAGTATATAATGTTGAACATAATAATGCATGACTAATACAATTTTAAGACAAAAAAATTTAAGCATTAGCTAAAGAGATCATCTTTATATTATCAAAAAAGCCAAAGAAATTGTATTAATTCAATACATACAGGGTATCCAAACTCTACACAAAATATATTCGCCCCTGTATAAGATACAAAAACACACCTAAAATAAAAAAATATTTATGTATTTGAATACACTCTTTTTATTGACGGTACTAGTTATTATACAAGCTGTCTCCAAAACATAATTTTTATTATCAAGTAGATGTTTTTAATGGAACACCCTGTATAATTTAACAAATTTTGATTCCGCATAAAATTCTACATCAAAAATGTATGAGATTCTATACGTCAATTATTGCTGGTTTTTGAGATATTAGAAGTATGCTGATTTACTTATTACCGATTAAAAGTGAAGAAATACAATAATATTCTGGTTATTTATAATTATTTTTTAAAAATTCTGTTACTGTCAGAATGATAAATAATATAATAACATGTTAATAATTACCGTTCAATGTAAAAACTACTAATAAAAGTGTCAGCAATTTAGTTTATTTTAGACATCTATTTACTAAATTGCACTAAAAAACAGCAAAAGTTAATAATTATGGCTGGTTTTTAGGTTAAGTAATAAGTAAATATTTAGGTAGGTATCTAAAATATACTAAATAGCTGAATAACCTTTTAGTAGCTCTTACAATGGAAAGTAATTAATGACATGTTATTATATTATTTGTCACTCTTACAATGACAGAATTATTTAGAAATATTTAAAACCAGAATATTATTTCCTCTTTCACTTTTAATCGTTCATGAATACCTATATCACCATACTGTTGATATCTTAAAAGTCAGCAATAATTGATGTATGGTGAGCCTTGCATTTTTGATGTATAATAAAATAGTCAAAATTCGTTACAATATACAGGGTGTTTCATTTAAAAAAACCTACCTAACAATAAAAATTCTGTTTTTAAGACACCTTCTATATTTACTGGTTACCGTCTATAAAAAAAATGTATTTATATAAACATTTTTATTTTAAGATTGTTTTTGTATCTTCTACAGAGGTGAAGTTATTTCGTGTATAGATAGAGTTGGAAAACCCTGTATAACTAAAGGAATCAAGTAAGCTTCTTTTTTATTTTAAAAGAACTAACCCCCTCTTGGTTTAGCTAATATTTCCAATTCACCCTGCAGATAAAAAAATAGGTTTATCATATTTCCTTTATAAATATCTAAATAGCAGCCAGTTTTAAAAAATATGTCAGTTTATCTGTCTTGATAAGGACTCAAAGATTAATCTAAACCATATGTTTAAATCTTAAATATGCTTTTCTTGGAACGGTAAAATAAGGGATAACACCCAGTGACGTAGTATAAATATTGGTTAAATAGATTTATTTAAGTGTGTGTTTTTTAATCCGATTTCGTGTTGGTTAACATGATCTGTTAAAGCTTAGTTTTTGAACTCCCTTTGAGCAGGGGCGCAACTAGGATTTTTAAATTATTTTATCTAAAACTAAGACATGGGACCCACACAAAATTTATATCAAATGCTATTGATGCTAAGAGGAACAATTTGGTAAAGAAAATTTTAATTTTTGAATTTGCGAACTGAAGTTAGTTTTTTGGTTAGCCGCCTAGAGATATTTTTTTCGTAAATTTAATTTAATTTTATCTACAAAACTCAAATTTCAAAAAACGCTTAATCGAAGATTACCTTTAAGTTAAAAATTTCACGGCCGGTATTGCTGCTGAAAAGAATATATATTTTTTATTTACACCTGCTTTTAGTCCAAAACTTAAGTTTCTTGAGTTCTTTTACTATTGGAGCCCATGAGCGGTATCTCATCCTGTTAAAATTACAAGTTAATCAATCACAGTTATAAGAAAGTTAAAATTTTGCCTTGCTGACCTGACTTCTTTAAGCTTTCGTAATATCTAGCCTTCCTAAAATATAAGCTTTATCACTGCTAACCAGCAAATTTATTACTTTTATTATTATTATTATTATTATTATTTTAACATTGTTTCTCCTAGCTTAACCCAAAACCAGTAGCGCCTTCCTGATATTACCCAGTAACAGACCATTTTTAAAACTTTAAGTACAACATACAGGGTGATCATTCTTAAGTCGGTATTATTGCTAACTTTACTACTTTTTCCGCTGATTAAGGTGCTGCCAATCGAAAAACAATTAAACATCGGGTTTTCTATTTTTTACAAAAATGCACTTTTTAAACACCCTGTATATTCTATCACCATTCGAAAGATCTATCTATCTAGTTTCGAAAATATGGCCATCCTTGGCAGGGCCGTATTATCTATTAGGCTGACTAGGCTATAGCCTAGGGCGCCATGAAAAAATAAGCGCCAGACAGGGGAGTAATAGGCTAATAGGCGCTAGACAGGGGATTTTTAAAAAAGTTTAGGATGAGTGGGGATTTTGGAGAGTAGTTTCTCTGTGGTGCTAGACGTGAAAAGGAGGAAATGCCTTTTTTTTTTGCTCTTCAAAAAATTTTCTTCTTGGAAAATAGGTGCTCCGGGAATTCTAGCCTAGGGCGCCTCAAACAGTTAATACGGCCCTGATCCTTGGGAATTTTAATAGTAAACCGGCATTTTTAAATAAAACACTTTGTATATTACAACACCCTTAAATAGATATTTTAAAGAGCTTAAAAAAATACCGTATTTCGTATGTCTATATATTATAGTTTTGGAAATATGGCCATCCAAATCTAAAAAATTGTAGATATAGTGTCTATTATTTTATCTTCGATACTAGACTTAGTGCTTATAACTTAGAGATGAAGATATAATAGAAATTTGACATAATCTTCAGATTCGAATGGCCATATTTTTAAACTATAAGAGGTAGACATATCATATGTGGTATTTTCTTAAAGCTCTTTAAAATATCTATTTAATTGTAATGTAATATACCGAGTGTTTTATTTAAAAAATCCGGTTTACTATTAAATTTCCGAGGATGGCCATATTTCCGAAACTATTAAAAATTGGATATAACACAAGTGGAATTTTTTAACTCTTTGATATATCTTCCGAATGGTGCCCTACAACATTACTAATTTAACCGATTTCGTTTGACCGTATCTCCAATAATAAGAGTTAGCAATAATGCAGACTTAAGAATGATCACCCTGTAGTTTAACTAACCACCATATTTTTAATTTTACTGCTTGCCATTTTTTCGTAAAAAAAATGCTTTTTGTTGTGGTAAATAAGTCATTATTCAGACCTAATTTTAAGCTAGAAAAATATCGGATTTCTTTTTAAAAGAAGGTAATAAAAAACCTTAGTTTAATAACACCAATCCTGACGTTAATCGGTGAATCCCATAGGCTCTAGGTCTCAGCTTTTTGCTTATATAAAAATTGCTGCTATCAGTAATAAATTTATCCCTGAACAAGCAAATGTTTTTCGTTTGAATGTAGACTTGTATTAAAAAGCATTATGTATGAAAGTGTTTTGTTGGCAATTAAGAAGTAAGATTTTTAAAGAAACTTTTTTGCACTCCGCCACAACTGAGATAGGTATTATACTAATTGAGGCATTTCCCTAAAAAGGGGCCTATTGGTCGATAGGCCTTTTTTCCGGAGATAGGCCGTCATGTTTTAAACTACAAATCCGGAAATTTTTGTAAAGATTTAACAGCGCTGTGCGTTGTTGTTGACGTTTCTCTGACATCCCTTCAATATAAAATGATATGTTTACAAAATTTCACTTGGCTTTTCTTGAAAACAACATTTTGTCTATGGGCCTTTATTCAGAAGAATGCCTTAATTACAGTGCCGGATTAAGACTACTTGATGCCCTTAGCAATCCAGTCCTGTGGTGCCCCCTACCCATGATACCTTAAAAAATTCAGGACCAAAAAAGGTCCTCACCTTTTAAAACAGTAAGTTTTACACTTTAAAGTTTAACGTTCCTTGTGGTGCCTCCCACAGCGTGATGCCCAAAGCAATTGCTTCATTTGCTTATCCAGAACTGACTTATTAAGAAAAAGAAAAGATATGGCAATATTCTTAAAGTAGTTTCTGGCTAATGTTCAAAAGTCTAGATCTTAATATTTTGTGTTTTACCTTTGTAATTTATATGTTGCGCCGTCTGTTGGTCAAATATCTTGATAAATTCGGTGTACGATTTGTGGTTTAGATAAGAAAATGAGTGGGTGGTTGTACTATGGGTAAAGACGCGCTGCCTTAAGCTCTAGAAAAATCAAGATGCAATTAGAGCATATTTTCTGACTTTTCCCGTATTCTTTAAGGAATTTAAGAAAACCAATCAATGTATTTTAATTCGGGAATTTGAAAATCGTAATAAAACAACTGCAAGAAAAACAAAAGATTCAATGATCTTTTGGTGGGGTACACGCCAAAAGTCAATCTAGGAAGAATGGGACCGCTTCGGTTCTGGTCTTGGGGGTATAGCGGGCTGACCCTGTTCAACCCTATTGGCCCGCCTGAACTGGCCGGTCGCCTGAAACTAAATAAAGAGAAACCCCCAAAAACCCCAAAAAATATAATTAAAAATCGACGTTAGTAAGTTAAAAATTAAAATGAAGAATTAGCTAATATATTTAAATTATAAATGTTTAAAATTTTTAGCTTTAACTTGGATGGGTGACCGGGCCACGCAGTGTTCTGCTCGGGGATGAACGAACGGACCGAGCAGCAACCATCCAAGTTATGGAATGAATGGTGTGTAAATGGGAAGGAGCAGGGGTCAAGGTACAATAAGCCTTCAGGCTGCACCACCTAGGGGGCGGTCGTCGGACCTGGGTGGGATGACCCCGAAAGGGAAAAAAGTATTTTACTGTATTTGAGTTATTAACGCATAAAGAGTCACATTTTCAGCCTATATTATATAAAAATAAATAACCCCTATCTTTGATTTCCTAAAAATACGGGGAAAAACAGAAAATGTGCTATTTTCCTCTTAAATAAAATACCCTGTTCATATAAATTCGCAAAAAAATGATATCTTAAATTGGTCATTCATTCATAATTTGTGCACAAGGCTTTTTGCTTTATTAATAAAGTTGTAGCTTTGTTTTATCATAAAACCATATTTGGTTTCAAATAAACCCTAAAGATTTATTTGTAAACCGTGAGTATTTTTAAAACGACCTCATTTTATTTCTAAATCTTTCTGTAATTTTAAACTGTAAAACCAAAATTTGGTAACAAAACCCTGATTTGAGGACAGCGACCCAATAAACGTGATCTTCGACACTGCTTATCTCTAACACGTCTTATAAATGTTGATTTAAATACGACAAAAACGAACAAATTATTTTTTCTTCTTTATCTACCACGAGAACGTATATCAGAAGCAACTTTGTTCGGACTTCCTTCATTTGCGTAGGAGGATTCTGATATCCTTACATCCGGATATTAATATTCTACTTATATCCCGGACCTTACATGCAACAATTAAAAACCATTTTGCAAAAAGGTTAGTTTAATAATCTAATCGCATTTTTTTCATAACCTGTAAATATAAAATAACAGTTCAATATTTAAAAATTAAATTATTTATTTGCATGTTCTTATTCCATTCATAGATTTTGCAGATTTATAGATTTTTTCTTGAAGTAGATTAGAATTAAATAAACCTTTTTTTTTTTAAATCGCAGCCAGCGGCCGGTGACAAAAATTGTTGGGTCAAGACCCGCACCATTGTCAAAGTTTTACAATTTTAATAACTATTACAGTCTATAATTTTTTCATCTTGTCAATTAACAAATTGGCACTAGCGACCGAACTAACAATTATTGGAGGGCGCAACATCGCCAAACGCAACGCAACGTTGCGTTGTTTTGTTTTAAATTCCCACATAGCGACTCTGTATTGCGCCAATTTGGTGGATGATTTTTGAGTCGTCCGGACGTTGCAAATGTAACTACTGCAAGTGGGTCGACGTAAAAACATTGCTGAAGGCAACTTGTTTAGCTAAAGCCATCTACAGGAAAACTTTATTAATAAAAATTGCTACTTTTTTGTCTACTAATTTTTTCGCAACTTTTAGTAAATTTATTAGTCGCCGTAGAATTATACCTTAACTATCATGGCAGAGTAGTAAAGATGTTTTTTATACTTAATATTTTGTCATGAACTGGATGATTAAATTGCCGTTATTTATTCGCATTTCATCCAAATTTTAAAACGAACTGCAGTTTACTGACAAATATATGGCGAAAATAAAAGAAAAACAGGCGCGCCATTAAAATAAGCAGTTTTACATAGGACAATATGTTTTTTTTCAATTTTCGAAAATCATTATAAGTAATAAAAAGAATTAAATTATGTTTTAAAAATAATAGCTACATCTTTAATAACGCTTTCTCTTAACAGAATCATGAAAAACGCCCATAAATTATTAGAATTAGGTTTTTCTTTTTGTTCCACATTAAAAAATCAAAATGGCTGCCTTAATTTGTTCCTAGTTTTGCATTTTTTAATGGCGGAAAGTAGTCGCGATCGCAACCATATTTTTTATTAAGATTAAACCAATGTTAGCGCCATCTATCAGGTAAAGGTTACTTCTTTGATCAAAATGGCCCGTAACCGTTACTAGGTTGCTGCAACCAATCATCAACGTTGTGAAATGCAACTATGGAAGTAGCTTTCAGGCAACGTTAAAGAGTCGTTAGCTTCTCTTCTAAAATAAGTACCATAAAAGCCATAGTTTAGAAAACGACGTATAGACGTTAATAGGACAACCGTTTCCGGTGCAACGTTAATGTTTCAATCATTACGACGTTAATTTAATTGGTCGGGAGATCAGCTTACTTTTTACTAATGGCAACGTTAAATTTGGTGTGATTCTTAGTAAAGGCGACTAGAGCCGTCTAAAATTGTTAGTTGGGAATGGACCTACCAATTCCAGCACTAGCCGCTGCTGAGAGATTTAAAAAAATAATTATGCTATTTTTTGGTAAAAAGAAATTAATGATTTTAGAAGATGTTATGACTATGGATGTGCGCTAACGAACAATGAACTTTTGCTTTGATTTGGGCTTAAAGGTTTTAAAAACGGAAATTTGAAAATAATCTTTTGGAAACATAGATATATTAAATAAGTTGGAAAAATATGAAAGTATGTTCTAAGCGCCATCATCAATATTTAAATCGGTCACCAGTTCGAACCTACGGAATATGGAAACCATTGCTTTTTTTTCCTTCCTGAGTATTTTGTTGTGTATTTCTAAGTTCTTAGTTAATATGTCACTTTTATTATTATCCAATATACAAATATTTTTTGTTCTTTTCTCTGGAATAAACATATTTATTACATATTTTAAGAAACCTAAACTTTTTATGTATTATTCTGCTCTTGGTATATTATAATAAAAATTAAGATTACTTTAAAAGAAATAAATAATGAGTTATTTTTTATAAATTAATTATTTACATTTGGATATAAAAAAATTAGAAGTTTTAAGCTTATATTTTTTTAAATTTTTTTATATAACCTAAGTGAGAATATTTATTTTATATTAAATAATGAATTAATAATTTTTTTAAGTAATCCTAACTTTAATTATAATATTGTAAGAGCAGAATAGCTCTTCATAATATAAAAAAATTTTTAGTTTATTAAAATAATAATTTAATATCTTTATTCTGAAGAAAAGCCAGATAATATTTTGTTTAAATTTATATTCCCAGAAAATAAATTAACTCTACAGAATCGGCAAAATAACATAACACATGGGCAATGTGAGGAAAAGAGACAACCCAACGTAAATACCTGCATGGAAACATTTCTGATTGGATTAGTCATATACATCATTTTTTGTTGCTTTACTGGCCGATATCTCAATACCTGTTTGCTTAAACAGTATATAAAAAAATATAGCAGTATTATAACAGTAGAGCACTTCAGCCAATATTTAAAAACTCAATTAAATTATCCAGCTTCGGACAAAGTATTTTTATAAGTAGTAGTATTAAAATAAAAATAAATGAAATAAGCAGTCGGGCTAAGCCATTTTTATTTGATTTATCTGATGCATGTGTATTTTGTCACAATATCATCAGAATTTGTCTAAATGAATCACCATTATGAGCCACATGAAAAGATAACTACTTAATGTTAACGAATTCTCAATTTGTCATGTTTCAGAATTGCTTTTAATTTCCACAAGAGTAAATTAAAAAATAAGTAAAAATATTTAGTCAGTTTTACTATAAAATTAAGTGGATCGCCTAATATAAACAAAGCAAAATTAGTGCTAAATAAACAAATATAACAAAAGTTTGATAGTACAATTCTAGTTGAAAAACCTACAATAATAATAATAATTATTGGGTGAGTTCTATTGTCAGGATTGTTATTAAAAATGTCTGTTTTGTTTTTAGTTTTACCAATATAGGAATTTTAAAGAGTGATAGTGTTTAATTTAAAGGCTCTATATGTTAGTAAGTATTTGCAAAATTATGTATAGTGAGCTTTTTTATCTTCATTTAACCAGTTTGGTATAAATATTGTATCTAATCATCCTCAAGTAAATTTTAAGCTTGGCCATAAATTAGCGTACCCAGAATTTAGGATTGAGAAGGCTCCCCATGAGTACCCATATACTACATAATAACAAAATATTTACTTCAAATACCTTTAATTAACTATTAAACGCTTTAAACTCTTCGAGTTTAATATTATGTTACTCGTGCCTAAGTAACACTAGTACTATCAATATTATGTACCTTTATATTTTAAATAAGGTCTTTAGCATCTCCTATTTAAATTTTATTGATATTATTTGCAGTAATACGTTCTTAAATTTGTTGTATAACATCATGATTCATGTTTTTTTATTGTCCTTAAAAATGAATTTAATCAAAACTTTTTATTTTTATATTAATTTTCTAATAGCCAAGAAAGAAGCTAAGGTTAATTTGATTTTTTAGAAGGAGGGGTATGGTTAATTCATAAGATATAAATTCTAGAGTAATGAAATAACATTGTTGCGACTAGTTTGCATAGGGTATTTAATAACTATCACCTAATGATTGTTTGTTCTTGTTATCATTGGCAGCTGTTGATTATTTTATTTTTCGCATACCTTGTGTAAAAATCATGCCTGTATTTTATTCCCATGATAAATACGCGGACATGATTTTCGTGTATGGATATTGCAACAGTAGTACCACTAATATCAACGACGATACCAAACCGCCGTCTTTCAGCCAAGCAACTGTTCAGTAGATACTTTACAACTCTTCTATTGACAGGTGCATTTCCTGAATCGGCTTGTGAAAGGGAACTTATGTGAGGAGACAATGCTGAAGAAGTTCTGCTTAAAATGATCTCGGTATTGGTACAAAAAGAATTTCTGTACTTACTGGACAAGCTTAGACTGCTGTACAAGACACTTTGACAGAGAACGGACTATATACGGACCCTATCATCATTCATTGTCACAAAAACTTCTTCCCACGGATCTTCCACAAAAAGTCCGTCTTTGTGAATAGTGAGGCAATCATTTGGATACAGTTTCAAGAACCCTTTTTCTGTGACAAAGCTGCATTTAGAAGAGATGGAATCAATAATTTTTACAAGGGATATGTGTGGGCAATCAAACACTCACACGCAAAGAAGATTCTTCATAAACGTTTGGGCTGCAGTAATTAATAATGAAGTCATTGGCCACATTTTTTCAAGGAAATTTGAACAGTGAAATGTAGGATTTTTGGAAAACGATCTACCTCTACTACTTAAAAACGTTCCCCTTCAAATCATAAATGCTATGTTCTTTTTACATGACGGTGCTCCAACCCGTTATGAAAGAGGCGTCACTGATTTCCTAAATGAACAGTACCCAAATCGATGGATAGGTCGTGGTGGTCCCATCGCTTGGCCACTGCGATCTCCGGTTCTCAGCTTGCTAGATTTTTTTTGTGAGGACATGTAGAAGACACTTATCTTGTGCAGCTTTTTATAAAATGGAACATAGTATGGGAAACTACCACTGGAAAGGATTGAATTATGCATTGCACAGGGTGGAGGTCATATTGAGCATCTTTAATAATTGCACTGTCATTGCGTTTTTATTAAAATAAATCACATTTTATCTTAAGCTTTAAACTTCAAACCCAGATAATTCAAGAACTGTTAGGAATTCAAAACAAGTAAATAGAATCATTTTTGCTGAAAATTAGTCTTATTTATATTCGGAGTATCTCGGATACCTCAGCGGCCATATTGTGTAGAATTTTTCTTAAAAACGGCTTAAAAATACTGCATTAGCAGCAATTATTCGGAAGCGTTTCGAAAAAAGGAGTATTGCGGTGGCCATCATATTCCGGTGCTAGAACATGTGGGATGGTGAAAACATTATGAGTGATGGAATGGTGCGGAAATGGGTTGGGGTCTTTAAAGATGGCCTCACAAACATCATCAGATCATCGGTAATGACTGACGGTCTCCTACTTCGTTCCTCATCATGAATGTTTGTGCGGCCATCTTTAAAGGCCCTAACCCATTTCCTCACCATTCCATCACTCATAATGTTTCCACCATACACTTCACTCATTTGGCGATGAATGGCAACTGATTTGAAGCCTTGAACACAGAGTCTTAATAGGTGGAGGCATTTTAAAATCACGGAAACAGATGTAGACTCGATCGGATGGTTCCGGAATGGCGTCTGTGGTTTCCCAACAGATGTAGCTATACGACGCGCATGCGCTAATCGGCAACCGCAGCGATTTATCTCAAATGTTTACACAACATTTTTGAAATGTTTTCCATTTAAAAAATTATTATAAAAAGTATAATTTTTTTTATTAACTTGCTCTTTTGTTAGAGCACATTTGTCGTAAAAAATATTTCTGAAGCGCACATGTTTTCAAAAAACTGTTTATAAGTGAACCTTATTCTTGCTCCTGATTTTTAAGGCCTAATCAAGTACCATTATTTGCTATTGCTATACAGAAATTCTTGTAGGTACTTTCACGAACAATGGCAACTCTTGACGTTTCTAATAATGGTATACGTTGGAGGCATATTAAACACCCACGACTTGAGCTTGTTTATATAAGGAACTATTAATAACTTTGTTTCATAAATATTTTGTACGAAGAACCAGAAGATTTATTTTTCAATTAGCAACATTATTACGAGGTTATCATATTATCATAATGAATAGGATATTGCAATTAAGTACAATATCTGTATAATTATTTGCAATGTTTCATTAATTGGGTATTGATTATCTTTTTCGGGAAACACAGATTTATAAATTTTATATGTTGAACTGTTTTAAGAAAAGTATACAAGGGTTAGTCAAAATTCATAACTGCAGCGCAGTAAAAATAAATATAGCTAGGTTTAAACTGAAATAAAAATAAATCAGGCAATTATGAGACCCACCCTTTAAATGAAAGGCGATTATCAATTTTTTATATCTTGTATATAATATTTTGTTGGTGATGACCTAATTTAATTTTCAAAAAAATAATCTTAGTGTAAGTAAGTCTTTTGTGAAAAGGACATGTATTATTTTTGATAACAGGGTGAGTTGTGAACAGTGTTGAACTCTGAAATGCTTTTCCGGGGGGCGGGGAAGTTTAAGATTTCCGGGGGGAGGGAGGGGAAAGTTACCGAAAAAATTACAACTAAAACATTTTAATACCAAAAAAAGGTCCTAACCTTTAAACATTCAATAAACAAGTTATACTTTGAGATTACATCCATAGTTATGGTTTGACCTCCCAATTTCCTTCTGGTATTCCAAATTTCTCCAGGGAGAGTTATTGCCCCAGCCCCCCCATCTCCCTGTATTCCAAAGTTAATTCATTTTAATGTTTTTAAACAGTAAACCAGTATTCAGTAGCGTATATTTTAAATGATTATTGATTTTGGGATAGCGAATCGCCGTTTTGAGGGGCCGAGCTCCCCTCAGCGCCTCTTAATTGCACTTCTGCCAGCATTAAAGAAGGGTAAAAATATCGGTTAACTAAATGTTGAGGTTTCATAGTTTTCTTTATTCTATATTAAATAAAACAAATCAAGTTTTTAAAAAAAATCTTTACCCAAATATCTAAGTTCATTTGGTGTTAACTGTCTGATTTTTGTGAAATGTTATATTTTTTTCATAATGGGTGTTCATTTAAAAACCTACTACTCAAGTTATCTGCCAAAAAAACAGATTTTGGAAAATCGCTGAAACCCGGCAAGATATTTATTGAGGTGGAACGTTTTTGCAAAAAATTGGACGGAGCCCTTTTAACTCCTTAACCACCACCCCAAAATTCTTAAATGAGATCGGGGGTCGAGTGATACATTATTTTAAAGCTTCTGATGAAATAGAATATAAAGTCAAAAGCTTTACCTACTACAAAATGGCGGTACTTTAAAATTTACCTAAATACCTAAACTGGATGCCCACATTTCCGAAACTAATAAAGTTAGCTATACTTAAAGCAGCAATTTTTAAAGCTCCTTTAAAGATATTTTTAATGGTGATATTGGTATTGGTATTGATACATATATACAACCTGGGACAAAAAGTATTTAGTTTTTAATGACGCAACTTGTGTATTTTATCACCATTAAAAAATATTTAAAAAATCTCTAAGAAAAAACACATTAGGTTTATTTTACTTTTTTTTAGTATAAAAGGTAATTCTTAAAGTATTTTTGTAGTAGGTAAAGGTAGTTTTTATTATAGGGTTACGAATTACTCGTCAAGAGCTTTAAAATGATGTATCACTCGACTTCCTTCTCATTTAAGAATTTTGGGGTGGTAGCCCTGGTGGTTAAGGGGCGTCGTCCAATTTTTTGTAAAACACTTTCTCTCTCAATAACCATCTTGACATGTTTCTGCGAAAAACAAATATTTAGGATTAAAAATAACTTTTAAATATGCAAACTTTTTTATTTGCAAGAAAACCTTTTTTTCTGATTTTTCATGATGGTTTAAGTTTGTAGATCAGTGCTTACTTATTTCGAAATGTAATATGTAAAGAAAGCGTTAGAACTGTCAAAACAGTGAGATGACACAGAAACACTCTTTATTGAAGCAAAAAGAATAAAAATAGATTTTTTTAAACAAGTTTGCCCATTTGAGAGTTAATTTTATCTCTAACATTTTTTGTAAAAATTTTCGATATTAACACAAATAACGGTACTTTTTTCTTAATAAAATTCATATTTTATGAAATACCTTGTTTACCACTAAATATAATTACCTAATATCTGATGGTTAAATTTTATATTTTAGACCAGAACTTAAAAAAATAATAATAACTTTTTTGTAAAATGAATTATAAAAACCATATGGTTTTAACTTACGACACACTGTATATGGTTTTATTCTTGTTATTTGAGACCTACTATTGTTGCGCATTTTAAAGTTTACAGTTTACCTTTTTAAAGTAAACTATACATTAATTGATTATTCTTTATATATCGCTGGTGGCCGAGCAATACCTTCAATCTGATTTTGACAATTTATTTGCGGGAGGACAAAAATTTTTTTATTTACCACGATTGTTTTATTTTTTAGGTCAATGTTTAAAGTATATTATTAATAACATCTATGCAAAAATAAATTTTAATTATTAGTGTAAAAATTAAATTGTTTTAGTTAAAATGCAAATAGGAGGTATTGATACGTCACCGGCGATACATTGATAAGAACAAATCTGCTCACTAGTCTCTCAACTCGAAGAAAATTTGGGAACTCGGTATAATTATTAGCTTTTTACCATGTGAAGATTTGATTAAAAGAAAAATTGATGAAACCAAAATACCAAAACCTGATCTTTTGAAAATTTCATAGTCTAACTTTTAACAAGCGATTTTTTTAACAGAAAATCAATCTGCCCTTGTTTATTTAAATGCCTAGTAGAAACATTTGTTAATAAATTAAGAAGTGTCAAAGGTGAAAGCTGTTATTTTTATATTGTAACAGTAATAATTTTGTTACTATCATTGAGTGAACCAAAATGAAGATAAAAACTAATAATAGCCTCATTCATAAAAATGTTTATATATAATATATGTCTATATTGGTTGTTGTTTTCGAAATTCCTGGGTGGTCACTAATTTTTTTATATTTTTTTCCAAAATATATACTTTAAAGCGTGTATTAAAGTTGTACTTTCCGCTAGTTCTGCAACATAGCACAAACTTTTAAGACCATTTAATTTATTTTTAGTCCTCAAAGAAATTTAAAATTAGAATTACGGTATGAACATGACTGCTGGTTTTATGGCTAACATGGGCGTTTAATATAGGAAGTTGAAGGAAGTTTAAACACTAAAAATAAAAGGTTTTTTTTTTTGTAATTAAATTTAATTACGGAAACCAATATTAATTGGCCAAACTTATTGATTATTAGTAGAAAGAAGAACTCTAAAGAGGCCTTAATTTTTAAATTAATATTTGTTGCAGATGAACAAGTACCCTAAAATCTTCAGATTTTTTTCTATTTTCACGCAAGCCTAAAACCCTCGTACATTGGAATCCTTTAGGAAAGAAATAGTATTAGCTAATTCCTAGAGAAGAAGTCGTAAATATAAAAGCGACACAGCTGGTAGCTGAAAAAGGAAGCCAGCCAGTATTAAAAATGCCACCCATCTAACCAAATAAAGCGAATATGTCATAGGGGTGGGGGTTCTATTTCTGAAATATTAAGGCGTCTTTACACAAGTCAAGTAGCTTAAGGTAGTTGCTAAATCAAGTAACTAAATTATGGTTCATGCAGCATGTAAGCTACTGGATTTAGTACTTGTGGAAATAGGTCATTTAGTTACCACCTTACGGTATGTTTCACAATATTTAGTTAACACTAACCATAGGTTTGTTACCATAGAAACAACAAAATATCGAAATGTGATTGGTGTTGCCAAAATAGTTCAACTCAAAAGTAATGGTAACCATATATTGTGAAACTGGGCATGAGTCAAGTAAATAGGACAGCCTTCTGTTAACATACCCAAGTTATTTCCCCCACTCTTTTTACAGCAACCAAATTCCAAAAAAAACACGTGTAGACAGGCTTGTTTACTAAAGTGTCTTAGTTTATTATGTTCCTGAAAATTTAATAAAACATTTTTGAGGAAAAATTTTATTACCAGATTGTCAAAACGTTCTTTGAATATTCTTAGACAATTTTTATATTTCGACAGATCTTCATTTGCGGGTTTTTTTAGCAAAGTAACCAACACAACCAATTTAGTACTCAACTACCTACGCTTTTGTTTTTTGTTAATTTCCTCTGTTAAGTATTTCGAATATTTCACCATATTCATATATTCAAAAACATTTCTTGGCAGACGCCAAGGTTAGTTTATATTTATAAGGTTGCGACACATCCTCAACTTTTAGGCGGTTCAAGGTCGGGGAGGCAAGGAAGGGACTTCCTTGGAGAAAAGTGGGCAAGACTGGGTAAAATCAAACCCGATGATCAATCCAGTGGCGTCTAGAATTTGCGCATTTCATTTTGCATTGTTTTGGAAGTGATATTTGTTGAAAGATGTAATTCCAAATGTTTTATATTTAAAGTAAAATAATTTATAACTTGATAATAATTAAAAACTGTTGTGTAAACGGTTGTTTTACTAATACAATAAACCGATCTCTTCGGCACTGAACAACATGGCCGAAAAATGGGAGATGTGACGTCATAACACGTCAAAGCAATATGGCCGAATGTCGCGACCCTATATAGACCGACATTGGACAGACGCGTCCTTTGTCGCCCTATTTAAATCGAGAATTAAACCAAATTGCTTAAGCTACTTTATACGTGTAAAGCAGGCTTTACTGTAATCTTAAATTGTATTGCTAATGTTTGTTTCTTTATTACAATGTTTTTATAAACCAAAGTTTCCAGGTTTTCGTTTCTAATTTGATATATAAGTAATAAGTATGTATATTTATAAAACCGCAAAATTTATTGTTTTCTTAGCAGCTTAACATTTTTTTTCCGAAACGGGTCATGTTAATTTCCTAAAAACCACCAAGAAAGTATAATTTTACAATTTTTTTGTCCCTCAGTAACCAACAAATTTAAACAGTGTTATCTTTTGTTACTAAATGACATCATAGTTGGTCTGTTCTATAAAATAAAAATAAACATCAAATACCCGATGTGGAAGCCATAAACTAAATAATTATCGGCTTTCTTGAGCAGTTTTATCACAACATTAAAAATTAGACCATCTGCTTGTTGGTATTTGTCATACAGAGCGATATAAAATTAAGGTTTTGAAGATTTATTAAAATATGTCTTTTATTGTATAGTATAACAAAATATACGCTGTGAGCTTTTTTCGGCGATTAGTATAGTTAGACCCATATTTATTTTATTCTGAAAGCGATGGCGCAAAGTACACAAAAAATGATAAAGCAAATAACCCTTTTGTAAACAATGATTTATTGCAGCAAAAATATTCAACCCGACGACTACGCCACGCGTTACAGGTTTAATGGTACGCCAGAGACGAAATAAGAGGTTGTTTTTTAAGTACGTCATACGTGTATTCGCCATATTTTTATTTATTTATTTAAAAAATATGTAATCAGGCTCTGTCAGAGGCTATGTGCTTTCGTAAAAGGTTTGTTTACTTTATCATTTTTTGTGTACTTGGCGGCATCGCTTTCAGAATAAAATAAATATGGTCTTAACTATACAGGAATCTCTCAAAACCGCTGCAGCTACAAAGATTATTAAATTCGAAAAAAATTGTAGTTTTTAATGCTTAGTTTAAACCACTTTTGTTTCTTTTTTTAAATTCTGGATTACTAAATATTTTAAAATAGTATATAGTATCTAAAAATTGTTTTTTTCTGTATCTCAGTTAATATGTATACAGGGTAATTTACGGTCAGTGTCCTATTTAAATATCTGGGAAACTACCAAAGATACATTTTTAAATTTTGGCACTAGGTTTCAATAATTACAATCTTTATATGGCGTTTTTGACATATTTAAATTTACTTGCTAAAAAAGACGTTTTGCAGACCAAAAAATATGTATTAATTTATTTTATATAAAATCCCTTATTACTTAAATGTGGTATAAAATTCATGTTTAAGAGGACCCAATTTAACTAAGTATTAATAAGGTTTAAAAAAATTTAATACAAGGATGTTTAAAAAATAAGATTAAAAATGAGATTAAGAAAACTACTAAAAGTTCTTTTTTTTAATGGAAACCCCCAAATTTTATTGATTTATCTTATGAAGCATTGAAAATAAAGGTAAATTTGTAAAAAGTTTAAACTATAATTTATATTTTTATTTGGCTAATAAGCTCGAGATTTAAAATTAAGATATAATGTATTCTTAGTTGGCTATTGAAAAACAATCAAATGCTAAAGAAATGTATGTTTTTCTTCGTCTGTTAATCAACGCCATAACAGCTAACTTTTAGAAATGGACAACTTTTCACAAACTTACTTTTGAAGGTTTCCATTTATAAAAATAAACTTTTGGTAGTTTTCTAAATTTCATTTTAAATTGTGTATTTTAAACACCCTGTATTAATATTTTTTTAACTTTACAAATCCTTAGTTATATTGGGTCCTGTTAAACAGGAATTTTATTTCAAATAAAATAATGAGGGATGTTTTATAGGAAAAATTAATAAATATTTATGGGGGTGCAAACGAAATTTTTTGAAAAGTAAATTTAAATATGTCAAAAGGCTTAGACTTAGGTATATGACATGATACACCAAATACGCTTAGAATTTTGTGCAGAATCCGAAAATGTAATAATATATAGGATGTTTTATTTAAAATAAGCAAGTTGTTACGCACTTCCGGTATAAACGGAAGTCCCAGAAACGTGAAATATTTGCCATATTAAGATCAATATTATTTAAATCAAGCGCCAAAATTTCGTGAATAACTCTGTATATTAGGACATATACTTGAAGAAGCTTGTAAACCTTGTATATAAAGATATATTTTAAATTAAAAAGCTTTATGTTGGACCTAATTCTTTTTTTTCTTATTTAATCTTAATTTTTTTCTTATTTGACCGCCGGACCGAAGAAAAACAGCTTTTAGAAAAAGAGGTTTGTTCAAAATTTCTACTTAAGTCATACTTAATTAAAAAAAATATGTTTGTTTAGACTAACCTTTAAAACCATAAAAAAAATAGCTGCAGCAATAAGATAGATCTTTGTATTAAACATTAAAAAGTCACCCGAGTAAATTTATTACACCGTGAAAGTCGTATTACTATGAAAAATGATTTAACATTTTTTGGTAATGAAAAAAGTTTATAGAATTTACCCTAATTAAAAAAATAATAATGTTTAATACACAATTGCTTGATAGTGATAGTTCTGTTAATACTGTCACAGTACCATGGTTCTTGTAATATCACATGATGAAAAAATACCCTGGTAAACTTTTTTTTCCAGTGCGATTTTTTACTTGACTTTTTTTTATTTTTTTTATTAATTGTTAATTGTTTTTTTTACAGGAAGGCTCGTATGGTAGCCTTCTCAATAATGTTTCGACCTTCAGTCACAATATGGACGCTACTTACCTGTTTTTTATTTCAAAGTAAGTTATGATACATCAATTTTAGGTGAGGAACCAATTCTAAAACGGTATTTACCGATCGGTTATGTTGACGTTTAAACAATGTATTATACGTCAAAGTTGTCACCAATTATTACCGCGGTTATAATTGGTTGAACGCCTAAAATTGCTGATACTTTCTCGCATTAGAATTTTTTTAATAATTATTTTATTGTTTTAGATATTTTTGTAAATGCCCAATACATAAATTCCCGGCAGCGAATTAGGCATTATCCTACTAAAGGTAAGATTTTAAATTATTTTTACTAATCTCACAGATTTTGCGAGGAGACCATTACATAGACCACGCAATGTTTTATCAGTTTTGCTTATAGTACTTAAAATAATATTTTATGCTAGCACCAATAAGTCATATGCAAAGAGGTGACCAGTCGCCAGAGCCAGATTCTATTCCAGATTTAACTCCACTGTATCCGGAGGTCATTCATCCCTTTGCGAAACTACATAAACAGGGTGGTAGTCAACTCAGTGGTCAGTTTACAAAAATACAAATGTCCTTTTATCATTTCCCGGTGTTGGTCTTAATTTACAGCTTGTACAAATGTTTACACAGGAAATTTTTACACATTGTTAAGTCTTTTTTGTGTATTTCTGACACGTACTTGTTAATTCGAACATTTACTAATAGTTTTTTGTTCTGTCGTTAACAAACTTAAGTCTAAGTTTCCAAATAGTTTTCATATTTTTTTTATTTACAATACACTTCTGTACAAAAAAAAATTTTGAAAAAATTTTTTTTAATTTAATTTTAAATTACTTTTGGGTTTTTGACCAAGTTTAATTATTTTTTGGTCCACTTGTTGCTCCTTTTATTAAAATTATTATTTAATATCGAGATTCCAAAAGTTTTATAGGATTAGTTGTTATACAGAAAAGAGACTAATGTTGTATTTTGACCAAAATTTTGGGATACCCTGTGGAATAATTTACCGTCACAGTTTTTACCAGTGTATTGGATTTTAAGGCCCAATTTTTTTAACAATGCTTTTTTTTTTCATTTATATTAGTATTTTTATTCTAAAAGGTAAAACAAACTTTTAAAGAAACCAGAGCAATTTTATTATGGTGGTTGTAATATACGCTATATTGGGATATATTGGGGATTTGGATAAACATATTTCCGAAACTAACAATTATAACTAATATATTAAATTAGTTTTTTTTAAGATCTTTGAAAGATCTTTTTACTGGTGATATAATATACAGGGTGTTTTTTAAAATCATACTTCTTGTTGTAGCCTGTATATCTAAAAGGTATCAAAAATCTGATTCCTGATTTGGAAACTACGAAACTATCTAAACAAACTAAATATTTTTAATAATTTTGTATTATAAAAAATAAACATTTTAAGAAAGGTGTAAAATTATATTTCGACACCCGTACACAAATTTCATTGTTTTCTTTAAAAATGTATATTTTGTTTTAGAATAAAGATATTGATATGAATAAAAAAAGAAATGTTATGAAAGGTGAGAGTTTTAAAATCGAATACACTGCTAAAAAATTGTGATGTTAAATTATTCCACAGAGTGTTCAAAATTTTAGGCCACAACGCAACATTTCGTTCTTTTTGTATAGCACCAAATCCCTCATTTTTTGCAATCCAAAAATAAGATAATAATGGTATAAAACAACGGAATATTTTAAGATTGAATTTTAACAACATTTGGTTGGTTTGGCCCAGTGTAATTTAAGCAATTATTTAAATTTAAACATACATAAGGAACAACTGAAACAGCATTATTGAAAGGCTACAGCTACGATACCAAGCGTCAAGCGGCCAGCGGAGGGTATGGGAGCGCTCCTTTGATTAGTATTGTTAAATCAAGCGGCTGCAATATACTTAAGCAAAAAGCCCTGGCGATAGAAACTGGTTTCTTAACGCTGTTTACCACAAAATATTGTAGCCAGTGCCGGCTGCCAGTGCAGAAATTTGAAACTCTCCGCTCGCCGTTTCTGTTTGTTATTGTAGCCGAGGTCTAGTAAAATTTGTAGCCATGATATTATATAATTAAAACCTTATTTTTAAAATCAATATGGTAATTATTCTGGGTAACAAAAACAGAACCTTTTGTTCAAATTTTCAATACGTATTCTAACGTTTATTTTGATAACAAACTTGTTGATGTCGTTATTTTGCAAATAACAAGGTTTCTTCGTCCAAGGTGTCGGTCTATAAACTTCAACAAATACTAAATAACTAACCAAAAACTAACCCTTACCAACTTACAAATAAAACTAAATTTGTTTACTTACTAAATATTTTTATTTCTCTCTTACAAAGGATACGAACATAAAAATTACATCCATGTGAACAAAGTTCATGTTACCCAGCCACTGGTAACCTGCTAATAGGAAGAGAAAGTCAATTGTATGCATCGTCAACATGTGGACTTCATGGGCAAGAAAGATACTGTATAGTGTCTCATCTGGATGAAGAAAGAAAAAATGTTTCTGGTGTGACTCGAGGCCTACCAACAAACCAAATCCAATGTTTAATCATAATATTAGTAATATTGTGTATCGGATGTATCCAGGGTATGTTGTAAAATGATGTATAGGCTAGTTTGGGTGTAAAACTACACTACTTGGCATAACTTGTAAAAAGATAAAATATTTTTAAGTTTTGGTCATAAAGCTAAAGCTATACGGTTGCCCCAACACTATTTATACTATGTATACCATTTTATACGTCAATTGTTGCTGATTTTTAAGATATCAGCAGTATACTGATTACTTTATAACCGATCAAAAATAAAGAATAAAAATAATATTTTGGTGCAAATTCTGTACATGTACATGTAATTCATTACCTTTGTAAAAACTACTAATAAGTATATCAGCAATTTAGTTTATTTTAGATACAAATTGAATTAAAAAACAGCAATACGTCAATTATGACTGGTTTTTAGGTTAACTAATAAGTAAATATCTATGGTAAATATGTATTAAAATTAACTAAAAGCTGACATACCTACTAGTAGCTGGTACCAATAGAAGATAATTAATGACATGTTATTATATTATTTATCACTGTGACAGTGACAGAATTATTTGAAAATAACTAAGAACAAAATGTTATTTTTTTCTTTACTTTTAGTTGCTCACGAGTATATCAGCATACGGTTAATATCTTAGAAACCAGCAATAATTGACGTATAGTGTGTAATACATTTTTGATGTAGAATTTAATAAACAGGGTGTTTTATTAAAAAAACTTGACAATAAAAATTCTATTTTAAGACACCTTGTATATTAACTGGTACCGTCAATAAAAAGAAATATTACTTATTTTAAGAATATTTTTATATATCGTGTACAGGGGCGAAGTTATTTCGTGTATAAATAGAGTTAGGACACCCTGTATATAACCTATAGCCCAAAAGGAAATAAATTCATTTAAAAAGTGTCAGTTGAAGTGTCATATAATTTACTGAATATTTAGGGCAAAAAAAAATTTTAATTATTTTACAAAGTAATAAATAAAAGATATTGTTCAAACTGTTAAGCATATTAGAGACAAACATTTCATAAATATTTTGTAAAATTTTGTGCAAAACTTAAAATATTCTGTCATAGGGTCCTCATTTCTTTTAGCCCGTTAGAATACAATTTTCTTTGGTAAAGTTAAGCACAACTAATCATTTTTTAGTATATACTTAGGAGCACGTATAGATTTTAAAAAAATAGTTAAAATAAAAAACACTTCGCACCAATAATAGAAATTCTTAAAGATGTCTTAAACGCAACAGAATTGATTTAAAATAGTTATCACCATACGTACATAAAAGATATTGGGTTATAGACTTGGACGCTCGCTTGCTGGTATTTATTAAGCGGAAAATTATTTTTACTGTATTGGTGTGTACGTATGCTGTGTGTCCGCCTAAGTTTTCTACATATGGGAAACTTTTTTATTATTAATTTTAGGAAAAAAAGTTATTCTTTATAAAAAGTTTAGCGTGATCTAAAACCTAAAATGCAATCATTAGATATTTATTTTTTAGTACTATACAAGGTTTGTCAAAAAATATGAATTTTGTTTAAAAGGAAAGTACCCTTATTTTTAAATATATCCAAAATTATTAATAAGGAAAAATGATTAAAATTAAAAAATAACTCGTAAATATGCAAACTCGTTCATTTAAAATAAAAAAGTTTGTCTTTAATTTTTTATGCGATAACGAGCGTTTCTGTGACTGTTTGCTATTTTGATAGTTCTTAAGCTTTTTAGATATTTCATTTTAAAATAAGTATTTACAAATGTACATATTTAAATTTTCATCGTTTTATCATCAAAAAATTTTAAAAATGTTTTTTCTTGCAAATGAATGAGTTTACATATTTAGGAGTTATTTTTAATTCTAAACTTTTTTTCCTAATAATAATTTTCGATATTTAAAAATATAAGGGTATTTTCCTCTTAAAAAAAAATCATATTTTTAAGATACCTTGTATAATACTAAAAAATAAATAACTAATGATTGCTTTTTAGGTTTTAGACCATGCAGAACTTTTTATAAAGAAAAACTTTTTTCGTAAAATTAATAATAAGTTTCCCATATGTAGAGAACTTAGGCGGACACACTGTAAGTTATCAACGAGCGCTCGCTTCAGTAATCCCAGCAAATAAGCGAATTTCAAAAAATTATTATTATAAAATTATCAGGGCCAAAGTAGGCTTCAACCATCTTATAATATTTGAGAAGTGTTTTTCAAGAGGAGATACATACATGGTGTCCCACCGTTAACTGCTACTATCGATTTTTTGAAAAGTAAGCTTTGACACATTTTGAAAATTTGGTAACAATATAAAGTCAGTGTGGGGACATACAACTAAAATATTTTGTCAGCTCTACCACTTCCGGTTATACTGAAAGTTAATGTCAACTTTCTTATTTTAAATGGAACACCCTATATATTATTTATTTTTAGATTTTGCTTAAAATTCTAAACATAATTTATGTATAATGTTCTATACCTAAGTCCAACTTTTTTGACTTATTTTATATTTTATGTCAAAAATGACGCTTGCAACCCATGACATAACCATCAATTTCCTCTGAACAAAAGCCTTTAATATATGTTGGGGTTGGGGTTAATATTTATCCATTCTAACAACCCGTAATTAAATGCATTGTTAGAATAGATAAATATTAAATCGTTAATATTTCGAAAACTATAAATTTTTGAAATAGACATCCTTATATACATTTACCCTTATTTTTAATGCCTTATAGGATAAGGTAATAAAAGATAGGGGTTTTCATTTAAAAAAATTAACTTTTAAGGTTTTTGTCGTGATGATTTTCAACGATTATTTTTGACCACTCTGTATTTATTAAGTGTGAAAATATCGATACAGTCTACTAAAGAAGTTCTTTCTTTACAAGGAACCCAACCCCAACTCATATTAAAGGCTTTTGTTCAGAGAAAATTGATGGTTATGTCATGGGTTGCAAACGTCATTTTTGACATAAAATTTAAAATAAGTCAAAAACGGTTGGACCTAGTTATAGTTACACATAAATTATGTTCAGAATTTTACGCAATATAAAAAATAATTAATATATAGGGTGTTCCATTTAAAATAAGAAAGTTGGCATTAACTTCCGGTATAACCGGAAGTGGTAAAGCTGCCAAAATATTTTAGTTCTATGTCCCCCACTGACTTTTATAATGTTACCAAAATTTCAAAATTTTCCAAAGCGTACTTTTGAAGAAATCGATCGCAGCAGTTTCCGGTGGGACACCCTGTATATTAAATTTTGATTGTTGTTGTGCATCTTTTTATTTATATTGATTGCACAAATTTTCACCCCCTTACGCACCCCAAAACCAAGAGGTGGCGTCGCCACTGATTTTTAATAGGAATAATAAGATAAAACAAGGAGAGGTAAAAAAAAGAATTAATTTATCCCCTTTTTTAAAAAAATACACTCCTAGGGGTCTACCAAGCAAAAAAACAGAAGCTAGTGCCAAGGAGCTACTATTTTTTATATAAGAAGGGGTGTTATGTAGTGCCTTGTTTTTAAAGGTCCTTTTTGACCACTCTACTCAACGCTACTACCATTAAAAACCGCACAGTTTGTACAGTATTTTTAAACCGAATTCCAAATGGTCTTGAGGCTTGGCTGAGGCTGAGTTTTCAAAAACTGAGTGGGGTTAAGTACAGAATTGAAGGGCCTTTTTAAAACGGGTTGCTGCATAATCCATTTTTTATTTCAAAAAAAAAAAATCTAGTTCCCTCTTGGCACCAGCAGGTTTGACCTCTAGTTTTGACTTCAAATTTATATTTAGTCATAAAAAATAGGTGGGGAAAATTTTTGTCCCGACACCCAGCACAGACCACTTTTTTATTTTTGTGGACGTGTGTTAGTAGTCCTCTAGTTCTGATAAATAAGTTTTGTGCTGTTAAAAATAAGTTTTTAAGATCTTTTCTTGGTTTTGTGGAATAGTCCGCTATGATTCTCAACTCCCCAACTGTCTTTAGTAGCATTTTTGCATCTTAAGTATTAGATGAAACAAAAAAGCAGCATATGGGTTGTGACAAAAAAAAAAGCGACGTTAATGCCAACTGTTTTGTAAAGTGCCTAAGTAATCGTTTTGTGCAAGAACAGTTATAATAACATTACAAAATTAAAGAATTTATTAAAAATAAATTTATCTTTAAAAAAAATGGCAATATGTATTGTTTTATTTATAGAACAAAGATCCAGATCACAGGTGGCAGTCTGAAAACGGAAAGAAAATGTCTGTATTCAGTTGGATTGGAGGCAGAATTTCCATTTACTCACTTAATAATTACTTTTAAAACATTCAGACCTGCTGCTGCTGCTTATTTGAGAGGTCATATGATTTTAAGCAGACTTGGCAGGTAATTTTTTTTTTAAATATTTATAAAAACACAAATACAAAAATAGACTATATACATTTAAAATAATACATAAAAAATTTAATGTGGTATTTATATTATCTTTGTCAGACAGAACTATGCTTTGTATTTTAGGTCTACAGGTACTTTGCTCACAACTGTACGAGGAAGCTTTCCAAATATTAGAGAAGCCGCCAAGAAATTTAACGGATGTTGTTTGCGGGTCAGATATTCGGGACTGGCGCCTGCAACCGATGGCGAGGGTAATTTACAGGGTGTTACCTCCAACCCTGCCCATTGACAATCCTTATTCTGAACAAGAGTGCCAGAAATCTGCTAAAAATGACCAACTTGGGATTAACTTTTTGCCAGACTCCATGCCCTTGGTGAGCAGATTTGCTGCTGGATCAAAGGGAAGAAATCAATGTAATATTTTCTTAATTTTTAAAAACCAGTGTTTTTGCTGACATTCTTATAATTTTTAGGAGAAATACTACTACGCTATTACAGACATGGTGGTAAGAGGTTCATGTTCCTGTTACGGTCACGCGAATAGATGTCTTCCGTTGCCAGGGAATTGATCCAAAGCCGGATATGGTTCATGGACGATGTGAATGCACGCATAACACCAAAGGTCGAAATTGTGAAAAATGTGAAGATTTCTTTAATGATTTACCATGGAGGCCTGCAATTGGAAAGCAAACTAATGCATGTAAAAGATGTAATTGTAACAACCATGCTACCAGCTGTCACTTTGACGCAGCATTGTTTGAGGCTAAAGCAAATGTAAGTGGAGGAGTATGCGATGGCTGTCAGCATAATACCATGGGTTCAAACTGTGAACAATGCAAACCATTTTACTATAGAGACCCTGAGAGAGATATTCAAGATCCAGAAGTGTGCAGACGTAAAGTATTACTTAAAATTAATATTTTTAGTACTTGGTAATACAAGACCAAATGCATTTTTAGCTACAAAATTATATTCAACTTATATATGGCATTTTTTTCAGCCTCGCGATTGCTGAGCCCTCATGGTTCACTTGACGAAGGAATAATGACGATTCAGTTACCGACCCGGTCAACAGCTTGGTAGCTGGAAGTTGTCACTGTAAAACCAATGTTGAAGGACGCAGATGCGATCATTGTAAAAATGGCTTTGGAACTTTACTGACATTAATCCTGATGGTTGTCAACCATGCACGTGTAACACACTTGGTACAATTGACAATCAAGGTTGTAATGTTTATACTGGGAGTAGTGTACATGTAAAAGATACGTTACTGGTCGAGACTGCTTTCAATGTTTTACCCCAGTATTGGGGTCTATCTGAAAAACAGGATGGTTGCCAACCTTGCGATTGTGACCCAGGTGGTTCTTATGATAACTTCTGTGATGTGATAACTGGTCAATGTAGGTGCAGAGATCACATGACTGGAAGAGAACCTGCGACACTCCCGAACAACAATATTTTACTGCCAGTCTTGATTTCTTATTATATGAAGCTGAAGCTAGCAAAACTACTGGTCAGGTCGTTATAAGGACGCCTTATAAAGATGGAAGGGGAAAACACCTGGACCGGCATTGGTACTGTTAAAGTTTATCAAGGAAATTATATGGAGATTTATGTTAATGAAATAAAGACATCAATGGACTATGATATAATCGTTAATTATGAACCAACATCGCCAGAAACGATGGAAGATGTGATGGTTACAGTCATACGACATGATCCGGTGGACCCATATGGGCCCTGTGCTAATATGAACCCTAATGATGATATTAAACACACTAGTCTTCCTGCTACTCAAAGACAACAAACCGTATATCCGTCAACTTGTTTGGAAGCAAATAAACAGTATACTATACGGATAGACTTTTCTACAAGCTATAATTATCCTACGCCTAGACCAACTAATTCTATTTTAATCGATTCAATTTGGCTTAAACCCAAAATTGAGAGTATTCCATTCTTTGGAAACTCTCCCATGGGTATGAGCAGGCGGGGAGGAATTTGAACGATACAATTGTGGTAACCCAGCGTTATTTGTCAGAGGAGCCAAAGTTCCTGAAAATTTGTAAAAAGTACCACGCCAGTATTAGTGCCTACGTTTTTGATGGTGCAAAGAAATGCGACTGCGATCCCACAGGCTCAGTAAGCAAAATCTGCTGACCGTCATGGAGGTCCCTGCATTTGCAAACCCAACGTTGTGGGAAGAAGATGCGATATGTGTGGCGCAGGAAACGTACGACTTTGGTCCGGAAGGATGTAGGGCCTGTGACTGTAATAGCATTGGAGCTCTTGATAACCTATGTAACGTGACCACTGGCCAATGTAAATGTAGAGCTAACACTTATGGTAGAGAATGTGATCAGTGTAGGGTTGGATTTTGGAAGTAAGTCTTAGTTTTTTTTATATTTTTATAGTTACTTTGTCTTACAATAAATTATAAACGGTGAGATCTTAAATGTTTATTTTTTTTTTAAATACTTATTCACTTATACAATGACATATAATTTTATTTTAGTTTCCCCAACTGCGAGAGGTGTGACTGTAATGGACACGCTGACATTTGCGAAGCACGGTCAGGAGTCTGTATTAACTGCAGAGATAATACCACAGGTTTCCACTGCGATTCCTGTGTTGAAGGTTATTATGGAGATCCAAGAATTGATGTCGATATTCAGTGTAGGCCATGTCCTTGCCCTGGACCCATCGGATCCAATCATTCGTACGCTGAGAGGTGTTCACTTGATCCCCACACTAAGGATGTTATATGCGAATGTCAAGAGGGATATGCAGGTAAAAAGCTAGATATTAGACATGTACGTGTATAAAAAACACACAAAGGTCAGTTTTATTACTTACGGTAACTAAATGTTTTCTCTTATTATCTTATTATTATTATTATTATTACAAAACTTACACTGCCACAAAAAATGTTAATTTAGTACCATCTTTTTGTAGGTACTAAATGCGATGTTTGTTCAGACAACTTCTACGGAAACCCAGAAGAACCAGGTGGTTCTTGCAAACCATGTGAATGTAACGAAAAAATCGATCCATTACAGCCTGGAAACTGTAATCCGCATACTGGAAAATGTCTTAAATGTCTGGAAGACACCACTGGAGACCACTGTGAAGTTTGCAGAGATGGATTCTTTAGATATACCGATGAGGATAATTGTAAAGGTAATAAATAATCCAACGATGATAATATTATGGTAGTATTAGTATCGTATGTTCAAGGAACTGGTAATGTGGTTATTTTTTCTCTTATGTTTTTTTCGTTATTAATATTTAAGCTTATTGCAAATTTTATATTACAGAATGCAGATGCCATATGTTGGGTACGAACTTTACTGCGGGTCCCTGTAATCCATCTGGAGGTCAATGCCACTGTTTCCCAAATATTTCAGGCATGCATTGTGATGAGTGTATTCCAGATCACTGGAAAATTGCTAGCGGTCAAGGTTGTGAGCCTTGTGCTTGTGATCCATTTGGGTCTATTGACACTCAATGTAACTTGGTACGTAACAGTGTCTTTGGTAATTTTATTTCCTAATATTACCAATTTCTTTTTTTAGTTCGATGGACAATGTAATTGTAAACCTGGTTTTGGTGGACGGCAGTGCAATGAATGCATGTCCAGATTCTACGGCGATCCCAAAAGGGAGTGCTTACGTAAGTTTTTAAACACATCCATCTTTATATATTATGATGCTTCTTAGGAGAACTGTTGTAAGAACACGTTAAAACTGTTCTCTATGGGAGTAGTTGTCGAACTACCGAGATTATGGTATTATGGTCATTTATAATACCTTTTTATTTATAGCTTGTGAATGTGACGCACTGGGTGCCAAAAATGAACAATGCAACATGCGCACTGGAGCTTGTGTATGTCAACCAGGTGTCGGAGGTCACAAATGTGATCGTTGCGAGAGAGGTTACATTGGAAATGTACCCGACTGTGTAACCTGTGGCGAATGCTTTGATAACTGGGACAGGATTTTGCAAGGAAGTAAAAGTAAGACAAATATTGCGTAAATATACAATTTTTTAGTATTTAACTATTACTATATTTACTTTTTACAGATGAAACATTGGAAATAATTGATCGTGCTGGAGATATAAAGAAAGTTGGAGCTACTGGTGCTTACACCAAAGAATTTGATGAAATGCAAGCACAGCTTGATGAAATCGAAGAACTTTTAAGCAACACTAATGAAGTCGACGTAGACGCTATAGAAGAAGAGCTACAAATACTAAGAAATCAAATCAATGAAACCGAAAACGCCAAACTGAAAAACCTTGATAACTCTCTTGCCAACATTAAACAAAACATTCTTCTTACCGATAGAAAAGTCAACACTCTTAACGAAAGCATCGCCGAACTTAAGAGAAAAACTAAGGAGTTAGAAAACAACGGTACTAAACTCCAAGAAGCAAATGTCCAGGGTGCTTTAAATCTTATTAACAATGCTAAGGAAAAAGCTGATAGAGCGGCCCATAAAGCTGAGCATTCTCAAGAAGATGTCAAATATGCAGATAATCAGTGCAGAGCCACTGAAACATTTATTAACCAAACAAGGGATGTATATAAAAAACAATCCGAAGATAATGAAAATGAACTTGAAAGTATCCGGCAGAAACTTGGAGAGCTTAATGCGGAAATTCCAACTCTTAATGATTTGGTATGTGACGGCGCTGGAGATCCCTGTGATTCAATTTGTGGTGGTGCTGGGTGTAAAAGTTGTGGAAACTCAATTTCGTGTGAAGAGGGAGCAAAACAACTGGCTGAAACAGCTATTAACCTAGCTAAAAACACAGAAACTGCACTTAAAGAAAAAGAATCTGCCGCTAATGATTTAATTCGTAATGTTTCTCAAATTAATACAAACGAAACCCGCACACTAGCTCAAGAGACATATGACTTTATTAAAACCGAACTTAAGAAATCAAATGATTCCTTAAATGAAGCTAATCAAATGATGAAGGAAATGCGGGAATACATGGGGCAAAATAACACTAAACCAGAAGATATCAAAAAACTTGCTGAAGAAGTTCTAAAAAAGAATGTACATAAGACACCCGAAGAAGTAAAACAACTCGCTGATAGCATTAAGGATGCAGTACAAAGATTAACAAATACGGACTATATTATTGAAGCTACTAAAAATGATTTGACAAAAGTTCACCAATTAAAGGAGAATGCAAAATATGCAAAGTAAGTTTAAATTTCTTTAAGTACCGGCGCAGCTGCTATTTTAATAAAATAGTTATTTATTTCATCTAAAAAATGTTTGCTTTGTTAAATTGTTGTTATTAAAAAAAAATCATTTGAGGTATATACCTTAGATATGAGCGCTAAATTATTGTTCGACATGATTTTTAGCTTTAACTTAAAAAAATATATATATTTTAATAAAATTCACGATAGGGCATTGTTTTTAAGGTATAACTTTAAAAAGTATTTCCTCACACTTAATAAATAGTTGTGGCATACCTATTTAGTTAGGTCAGAATTAATTTGTGTAAAAGTTATTTTTGTTTATTAATAAATTAAATTGATGGTATAACTAAAAAACATGTAATATTAATCCATTTTTAAACTAGTAAAAGTAAAATTTGTATCCGAGAAAAATAAAATAATAACTCCATGGACTTTAAAGCATATTTAACCTGTATCTACTTAATGATATAACTTATAGAACGGGATTATACTCTTTTTATGGGATTGTCAAAGACATCCATCTTATAAACCTTTTTTTCCGTTTTTAGGTCAAATGCTACGAAACTTTTAGCGGACGCAGAAGCAGTAAACCAATCATTAAACAAAACTCATGATGCTCAGGCAGAAGCTGAAGAAGCTATAGAAAAAGCTTGGAATGATTACAGGACAGTTGAAAATATTTTAAATGAGGTAAGTCAATAAAATTTTCAAAAATACTTTTAGTTTTTTTTCCTGGATGGTAATGTTTAGTTAAAGTTATATAATTTTAAAATATTATTACAGGTTGGCAATAAAACCGAAGCAGCTCAAGGCACAACATCAGCAATTGATAATCAGCTCAATGAAATTAAAGGTAAATTAGCCGGTCTACAAAGAAATATAACCCAAAATGAAATATTCGCAAACAGAATTATTGACGAATCGGTAAATATCCTTGCTAGTGCAGAAAACACTAGTGCTCACTCCGAGCAACTTCAATCAAAATTCGAAGATGCTAGACAGCGTTTAGATCAACATTTGAAAAAAGTCGAAAATACTCAAGACAGGTCTCAAAATTTATTTAATAAAGCTCTAAACTTAGTTGCCAAAGTTCAGGATACAGGTGAAAAGATAAGAAAATTAGAAGATAGCACTCAGAGTGAAGAGTTAAAACTATTAGAGAAACAGCTTCAAGCACTAATAAATCAAACGATGCTTTATACCAAAACTTTAGAAAATCAGGTGCAGCACTACAAAATATGTACCTAAAATGTTTTCTTAATTGGTATTTTTTCACTGCCTTTAAAAGTATAGTCAGTCTCAGAGGAATCAAATCTTTTTTTATTTGTACATAATTTTATGTTTTAAGATTTTTATATGAAAGTTTTTATAATCAGCTGCTGTGATATTATATGACAATAAAATCGCTCATTTGGAGTTTTATCATTTGATTTTTAAAAACTTACCACACACACACCCTTCACTCACATAACTGACGGTTCCTTTTAAGCCACAACCTAAATACTTCTTACTTAAAGATTGAATAAACATTGTAAATAAAATAGGTAATTTATTATGGATGTATTTACCTTTAGATCTTAAGAAATCATAACGTGTCAACAATTTTTAATAGTATGTTTTTTTTGTAAATATACATACATAGTAGTGTGGATTTACCTAATATTTTTTTATATTTTAACACACATGATTTTAATACCTACCAGTTAACTTCTTGGGTCTTTTTTATGTATCACTGCTAATTTGTAAATAGCAATAAATTATTTAAAAAATATTTGAGTTTATTTATTACCAACATGCTGGAACCCATAAAAACACAAAAATGACTTATTTTATATTAAAGCTAACACATATAAAATGTATTTAAAAAATATATACACTGGTATCACATACAATGTTAGAGGATTACAATAGTTAAATAACAAAATAAATACTATTTTAACTTAATAATATATCACCGAATTCAACTAGACAAGTAAAAAAATCACCCAAACATGTTTAAAAATACAGAGCTTTTGTTTATCTAAAAAACATAGGAAAAATAAATAACTAAATAATTAATAAAGGTTTATATTTTTATAGTATAGGAGGTAGCAACGTTATCGAAAGAGAATTTAAGGTTACCTGATTTTTAATATGTTGTTCTCCTTCCTTTTCTGGATAGACCCCGGGCTGTCTGGCTGGCTGTAGTGGTTGCGTTTATTAGTTCGCATTCTACCTGTACAGGTAATAATCCAAGGTTTTAAAAACATTTAAGGAAACCTAATTTTCTTGTGTAGATAGGTTAAATAAACATATTTTTTTTTATTACCAGACACTTTTATTATTGCTAATTATACTGTCGTCTTCCTTCTAAACCTTTCGGTATATTTTGATGAAACTTGGAACGATAATATATGACTGCATTTTATGACATATCAGTGACAGCTCTAAATGTTACGCTCACAGCTGGGCGCCAACAAAACCGCTACTCCAGTCGGGGATTTACCCGAAAGAGGAGAGGAACATCATATCAAAAATCAGACAACCTACAATTCTTGTTCCCGGCGTTGCTACCTCCCGGACTATTACGTTGACTAGACAAGGACACCATGCATGACTACAAAATTAAATATTTTTTAAGTATCCTAAAATTTTTGCAAAATAATTTGGTTTAGAGTGATTAACCAAAAGCATCTTATAAAAGTACCTACTACATTTTTTGACCCTGAATTTTTAAACGCTTTTTCCTTTTTTACCTACGTTCTTGTATTTTCTCTTATCCAGTCTAAATATTCGGTAACTCTTGTATAAACACCCGGATATCCAGGCTCACCACATTTGTTTCCAAAAGAAACCACACCTATTTGAATCCATCTTGTATCCCAGTGAAGCATTAATGGACCGCCTGAATCTCCCTAAAAAGGTATAGATTTGTGCAATACAGGGTGCGTTTTCTAAAACTTACGATGTTTATATTTTCTTAACCACGGCAAATATTAAAAAATAAAAAAATCCGTTTCTATAATACCCGAGGGAATATAAATGACTTAAACACCTCTATTAACTCCTTAAGCTACACCCCCAGTCACTTTAAAATCTTAAATGGTAACCAGGGCCGTATTACCTGTTTGAGGCGCCCCAGGCTAAAACTCCCGGAACGCTTATTTTCCACCAAAAAATTTTTGAACAGCAAAAAAAAATGCCTATTTTGAGTGCCAGGCGCCCACCCTAAATATTACTCCCCTGTCTGGCGCCTATTTTTTCATGACGCCCTAGGCTGTAGCCTAGTCAGCCTAATGGGTAATACGGCACTGATGGTAACACACCTTATGCGGCACCTGTCTAGAAAGCTTATAAAAAATGCTTTTGGTTGATCATTAAAAAGTTGGGGTAAAATCAAATACTACCGTTAAACTCTAGAAAAACCGTACTTTATTATTACCAGAAAATGTCCAATTAAACTAAAATAAAATTAATTAAAAATGATTACTAAATTAAAATAATACTCCCCCAATAAAAGAATAAAACTCCCTGTGGAGCTAACCTGTTCCCATAAGAAGTTCTGGTTGGTTTATGAATTTTTGTCGAGAAAAAAGTAATAGCAACTGGTCATTGTTGTTAAGCGCTTGTGCAACAGAACTAACCAGAACTTCTTATGGAGGCGCGTTAGCTCTACAGGGAGTATTATTTTAATTTATTGATACTTTTCGATTATTTTTTGGTCCTCTTTATGAATGAATTTAAAATTTAAGGGAAATATTGGATTTACCCCAACTTTTTATAACCAACAAGAAGCATTTTTCGTAAGCTTTCCAAAGAGGTGCCACAAAAGAGGTGTTGCCATTTAGGATTTTAAAGTGACTTAAGGGGTTGAAAAATACGTCATTTATATTCCCTCCGAGTATTATAGAAACAATATTTTATTTTTTGATATTTGCCATGGTTTAGGAAATATAGCCATTGTAAGTTTTAAAAACGCACTCTGTATTATTAAAGATTTTTCTGTAGCTCTGTTTGGTATCATAAATAGTTATAACTACACTAGTGATGTAAAAATACCGATGGTCTAGTCGAAGAATACATATCCATAGAAGCTCACAAGTGAGATTTTGGAGTACCCTGAAATTTTAGTACCTACCCTGACCACCAGATAGCGACATGGGCACCGGACCAATCAGAACATGTAACTTTCGCTATCTGGTGATCAGGGTAGGTACTAAAATTTCAGGGTACCTGAAATCTCACTTGTAAGCTTCTATGGATATGTATTCTTTGGTCTAGTTCACAAATGTTGTAAGTGCATTTTTCAGAAAAGTGATTTGTATACACTAACATATAATTATATACAAAAAAATTTCTTGGTAAACAAGTATCAAGTAACATATTTAAACTTGAAGATGCCAGTTTCATTTTCCAATATTGTTAAATACCTTTCGATAGAATTATGGCAAATTTTCAAGGACGCCCCAAGTACAAAAAGGTTGGAAACCACTGGGTTAGGGGGTCAATATTTTTACGAGTTGCCAACACTGGTGAAAATAATAGGGAATAGTGATACAAAATAGTACATTTCGATTATCAAACTATTCCGAAACCATACATTCCGGATATCAAAATTTTCCGAATATTTACAACACCAAACTATACTGTATTGGGTAGTTCTGGTTAATCAGAAGTTAGATGCATTTTATTAAAAGTATCTATTCTTCTAGAAGGAGTCTTTGGACCACTTGTACAAAAAGCATTGAAAAAGAGAAACATTAACATGTAGAAATTAAATTTATTTATTTTTAAATATACCCATAAAAACCTTTTTTAATTGTTGACGTTTGTGACAACTCGGTTATACGCGTTTGGCATAAGAACTAGTTTTATATATTTTTTTAAACTTATCTCCATTTTTTAGTGCTACACTACACTTTACCCGTTGCCAAACAAAGCTTAAAAGTACAACTAAACTTTATGGATATCTGCTACTGGTAATGCAATTATGTGACAATCTGCTTACCTGACATGCATCGGTACCTCCTTCCGAATACCCAGCACAAATAAAGTTACTTGTAATTGGTTGGAAATATGCTTGATTACAATCCTCATTACGCCAAATTGGTAAAATCGCTTGCCTTTGCACAGTACTTTCCTTGCCGCCATAGAATGTGGTACCCCATCCAACAACGGTACTTTTTCTACCAGCGAACTGCTCAGGTTTAAGCTCAGGAGGGGTATACATAGAGGAATGACATACTTTGACTTCCTAGCTGGTCTGTCTAGCTTTAGGATCGCAATATCATTGTAGAACCCTACTCTACTAAATTGTTTGTGTGCTCTTATTTCCGCGACCTTAAAAGTGACTGGAGCAGATGGTTCATCATCTCGTTTTAAATCAATATCTCCTAATCTTACTGTAAACTGACGCGCTGAAAACCTATAAAAACGGAGCGTTATAAAATAAAAATAGTAACAGGTATAGAAAAAGGACTATCTTACGGTCTTTGTCGGGAATCTCTTGTACAATGGGCAGCAGTGAGGACGTGAGTAGCCGAAATAAGGGAACCACCACACCAAAACTCAGTTCTTCTAGAACCATGAAGAAAAATAGCAGCCATCCAAGGCCATCTTCCAGGTAATGCCTCCTCTCCTCCAACTACCCGAAATTTAGCGGATTCCGGTTGACCACATTCTAAAAAAAAATAATTAGAGAAATGCTAGTAATAGATACGTCAATTTAAAGATTAAAGCCACATGAACAGCTTGCTGATGGTACTAGGACTTGGATATTCTAAAGTAAAAGAAAACCTTATTTATATTTACCTTCTGGATTTACATAGTTATGACCGATAACAGGCAAACTTGGTACACTTGGTATATTAACAGGCGCTAGTACTACAGGCTTGCTTGCAGTTAGTACGGTAGATACGGATGTCGTTATTACAGGCCTGGCTGTTGTAGGTTCTTCAGTATTGTAGTATATTGATGCAAAAGTCACTGGCTGACTTTGCGTGGTGGTGTAGACTGAGCTGACAGTTGTAGGCTTCTGACTTATGACAGCTTCTCCGGCAATTTGTGGACAACAAACACCCGGTACAAATAGACTTTTGAAACAAAGGGATTGTCTTAGATTACCCAGATTTAGCAGCAGTTGTGGACAGTCACTTAAATCATTACAGTAGCTAAAAAAAAATAGAATTTTTAAGAATGTTATGGTTTTGTATTATAGCAATTTATCTTTTGTCTGTGACTTAGAAAGGTCATTTTAACGTCATTTTGTCGTCATCTTATGACGTCTTTGCTGACCAAATATGACCAAAAATAACTAAAAAGAGACGTCAGCTTGCTGCTTGGGCTTTTTGCTAAAAACTATTATTACCAATGCTTAATTTAAAAGTTATTTGTGACCAACTTTACCTATCAACTTTAAAGAAAGTTCACAAGAAAATAATTTATAAAATTTTCTACAAAAGCAATTTTATATTTATTGCTTGGGTGTTCATAATATACTAATATACAGGGTGGACATTTAAAATCGAAACAAACTTATCTTGGGCACTCCGGGCCATTTCCGAAAAAACGCTTGGACACATCAATTTTTTATTTTAGGGAGAAACATTTTTTGTCACTTTCACTCCTTGAACTGTAACCCTCTAACAGGGGTGAGACTTCGAAATTTTAAATGGAAAGAGGGGTCGAGTGGTATCCTAGTTTGAGGAGCTCTCGACTCTGATTGCAACTGCCAAGTTTTGAAGTCTCTGCTGTTATTTCCGTTGATGTGACGTCTCATCAAACTTTGGATTTTTATTTTTAATGTATACTATTAAATAAAACCTGTAAAACCGAGCTTCTTTAAACTAAGCGGATATGATAAGGGATAAATATAATCTTTGAAATGAGATTTCAATTAAATTCAGTTTTAGGAGTGAATCATACCCTCGCCAGAGAGATTAAGTCATATATTATTTTTAAAGACCGTTTAACCCTTATCATACCTCCCTAGTTTAATGATGCTGGCTCTTACAGGTAATTAAATATTATACATAAAAAACTAAAAATCAACATTTTAAGAAGCTGTCATATAAATGGAAATAACGGCAGATACTTTAAACTTGGCAGTTGTAACAAGGTATCACTCGACCCCTGCTTCCATTTAAGATTTTGGAGGTAAGTCTTACTCCTGCTTGAGTGTTGCAGTTTAGGGGGTTGAAGTGGCAACAAAATATTTCCCTCTGAAATTAAAAATTAACATATCCAAGCGTTTTTCCGGAAATGACCTAAAGTGCCCAAAATTAGCTCTGTTTTATTTTTAAACAGACACCCTGTATATCTGCGAATACATTTTGACTTTGTATTATTTAAAATTCTTTCCAATTAATCTTGATAAAATGATCCACAGTTTCTTTGTATTTAGAGTTTAAAAAATATATAAAAATATAAATAAAAAAAAAACATCAGCAAAAATCATAAATCCAAATCGTTGATTGAGTCCATTTAAGTTAACCAGAGGATTTACGCCACTATAGATTGGGGATGTGCAATGTTTATCGATGGGATAAAAACATCTATGCTATTTTGATCGATGGTCGGGTATTGAAAACATCGATGTTTTCTTCTAACATCGGCATACTTGCAAACAAAATATAAAATTTTGATTTAAATGATTTAGTAAATATATTTGGTATTTTTCCTTACAATATTAATTATTTAAACTTGTGTATATGCATATACGTTTTACCGATTTAGATATTTCTAAAAAGCTAATATAGAACATTTCTAAAATCTTACTGTGGAAAAAAGTATGTTACTTAATATTTGTCAAGTAATGGCAAAAGTGAAAAGGTTCATCAAAACAAGAAGGCGTTTAACAGTAATTTTTTGTCGTAATGCCCGGCGTTTGAAAGATACCGTCGCTGCTATTCAGTGCTGGATTAAGAATTCGTGATGCCCTAAGCCTCCTACACTAGAGTAGGAAGGACTATTTCTTCCAAGAAATTTTTGAAAAGCAAAAAAGTTCTTTACCTTTCTCAAAAACAGAAATATGACACTCAAACGGACTTTTCTACTATGTTCTTTCTTTTCTAATCTTTAGTGGCCCCTTTGTGGTGCCCCCAGAAATTGATGCCCTAAGCAATTGCTTAATTTGCTTATAGGGTTAATCCGGACCTGCTGCTATTTGGCTACGGTAAAAGTGTAGTAAAGCCACTAAAGTTATATTTTTTGTTATTTAATTTGTTTTATTTTTATAATTGGTTTTAGAATCAGATTATGCGTGCAGGGTAAACATAAAAAAATAAAATAGTTAGTTTAAAAGCTTATGTAATATTTTTTTTATTATTATTATTGGACCATCGATCATCGATGTTTATGAAACATAGATATTACCTGTTCGATGTATCGTTGCTATCGATGGTCGGCTTTCGATGTCGTCATCGATTTTCAACATCGATGTCGCATCACTACTGTAGATTTATGACAACATTAAAAAGATCCTTACTTTGGTAGTGATGAAATCCACGATATAATATTTTCATCAGTTATATAAATAATACTACTTTATTTTGTACAGATCGTACTTGTATACACAAAAACAGTTCGAAAAATAAACAAATTATCATTTTAGGTTTGCAAATTCGAAAGCTCATGAAATGGTTTTCTAGAAGGGTATCACATTAAAAAAAAACCTTTAAAAACTATCAACAAATTATTTAAAAATTTTTATTTTCTAATTATACTCTAAAATAAACTAACGTATCCCTTTAAATTAATTTTTAAAACTTTTCCCCTGGATTTGCTTCCTTGCTTATCTGGATGCAGTATTAGATGAACATAGTTAAAGGTTTAATTAAGACATAGTGCATAATAGAAAAGCGATAAAATGTAAAATAACAGGAAGCAATGCTTGCTGATTTTTGTTGGTTGATTTACCGTAAAACCCTAAAAAAATATGAAAAGAAAGAAAACTATAAAATAAAATGCCACTAATAACAAGCTTATAGCCTATCTAATGAATTTATAGGTCTTGGGAAAAACTATGTCTTTTACATTTTTGTAATTAAATTAAGAATTTAAATTTAAAGCTAAAAATGCGTTTTGAAGAAAAATATAACACAAAGACTAGATGTGATACATATTTTTTGATTAGATATCTTTATTCAGGAGTAGCAAATCTATAAAAATTATGTGTAATAATTCAAAGAAGCAATTTTTTTTAGGCCAGTGATAATTGAAACTGGGATTTTGACAATTATTAATAAAAACAACGAAAGGTCATGTCTCTTATATAACCGTATTACACACTTAAATTCTCAATCAATCAAAAGTAAATTTATTAGGAGTAATTTACAACAGTTTCTTTACCTTTTTATTGGAAAGTACTCGCTGAATCGTTTCAAAATAAAAGATATTTTTATAATTGGAAAACCCAACATAAACAATCAATAAAACTTAATCCTTTAAAAAAATGTTAAGGTAATAGTAGCGCAAATTTAATAACTTTCTCTCGGTTATTCCGAGAGAATTACGTAAAGCAAGGTCGGCTTACGAAGAACTTATAACAAGGCTTACTAGGTCACTTAACATCTTATATCCTTAGGGCTACGTTTTATTTTGCTACTTAACAACAATATACAGGGTGCTTAGTCTTAAGTCGGCACTATTGCTAACTTCTTTTTATTGGAGATGCGAAATCGGTTAAATTAGTAAAGTTCTAGTACTTTTTCGCTGATTAACGTGCTGCCAACCGAAAAACAATTGAACATCGGTTTTTTTATCTTTGGACAAACCACGAAGGCTTAAAGCCTAAATACTAACGTACCATGGTTGTCTTAAGCGAGGTAAGAGGAAGTTTGTTGACACGGGACTTAAATACTTGAAGATTTGGGGGGAAAGGAAAGACCTCCGCGGGCAGCAGGTTCCACAACCTAGAAACTCTAGGGATAAAAGAACGAACAAAGTGGAAAGTTCGGGGCCTGTCCAGTTGGACCGTATAGGGATGCATACGCGCGGAACCACGAGTTTCTCTGTTGGGAACCGTAAGTGGAGGAACTATACTGGACAGTTCTTCAGAGCAGAAGCCATGGAAGTACCTATAAAAAAGCGATAAATCCCCCACAGCCCGACGATGTGCAAGAGAGGGAAGCCTTTCTGTAAGTGAAGGATCATTAATGAGACGAATAGCTCTTCTTTGAATAGAATCAAGAATGCTTAGGGTTGTGGGGGACGACATGCCCCAGATATGAGAACAATATTCCAAGGGAGGTCGGATTTGGGACACATATAAAGTGTATAAATTAGAAGGGGAAAAATACTTTTTGGCTTGAAAGAGAAATCCAAGCTCTTTTGAAGCTGCCGTGGCTATAGATACAATGTGTTTATGCCAGTTAAGGTTACTTTCAAATGTGACTCTCACAAGATTAAAGGTGTCTATGCTCTGTAAAACTTGGCCGCTCATAAGTAGAGGATGAGTATTTGAAGACTCTTTTCGCGACAAGGAACATGATTGTGTTTTGGATGCATTAAAATGGACGAGATTTTTAGCGCCCCAATCCAATATTAAATTAAGATCCTGCGAAAGAGATATCTGCATCGCTCTGCGTTTGTTTTCCAAGTCAGGTTTAGTAATGGGTTTAGGAACTTGAAAACTGGAGTGAAGGGTACTATCGTCGGCGAAACTATGAATGGAATTAGTTGTGGACGAGAGAAGGTCGTAGATGTGAAGAAGAAACAATGTTGGTGCCAGAACTGAGCCCTGAGGGACTCCAGCATTTACTTGGTGAAAGCTTGAAGAATGGCCGTCCACAATAACTGATATACGACGATCAGATAGATAACTAGAGAGCCAAGTACAGAGTTTAGTTGAAAGACCATAGGAGGGAAGTTTATTAAGAAGTGCGGCATGCCAGACCTGGCCAAAAGCTTTGGATATATCAAGAGCAACGATCTGGGACTCACCTAGAAACTCAAGAGACTTATTCCAGCAGTGTGATACGAAGGAAAGAAGATCTGCTTTTGTTTTCAATTTATTACAAAAAATGTACTTTTTTTAATGGAACACCCTGTATATTATATCACCATTCAATAGATCTATCAAAGAGCTTTAAAAAAAGTTCACATGTGATATATCCAATTTTTAATAGTTTCGGAAATGTGGCCATCCTCGTGAATTTATTAGTAAACCGGCACTTTTTAAATAAAACACTCTGTATATTACATCACCATTAAATAAATATTTTAAAAAGCTTAAAGAAAATACCACAGTTGATATATCTATCTCCTATATTTTTGGAAATGGAAGGTAGCAATAGTGCCGATTTAAGAATGATCCCACTGATATTATACACTGCTTTACCAACTGTAGTTTTTCGTAAGTGAAACCAACGTGGGTCAAGATTTTTGAAAAACAAAATATTAAATTTTGAAATTATTAATAACTATTTTTTTTTAATGAACATGCAGACCCAAAGAATGAGAAACTAAATTACCATTCTGTTTAGACAACATAATTTTGTAATTTAAATTAATACGTGAAAAATAAAAATTAAAATATTAGAAACATACCCTGTTAATCCTTCAGGTGTGGTACAAGTTCTAGAATCTTCATCCTCATCGCTATCAGCTTTATCATCAATTTTATCATAAACTTCTTGAGTTTTTATTCTCTTTCAGAGGCAAGGCTTCTCTTACTAAAGGTGCAATAGTATCGGTAACATTTCTTCCTAAGACGTTTTTGCTTATGGTGTATAATGCGTTTGGTACCTCCTCAGATACTTTGCTACTATCAGCGTCCCTAGTCATATTCACCAAGTACCGACCTACAGTATTTAAAGCACCCAGGGTTTCGGTAATTTTAAAAATGGTCTCTGGTTTAAAATGGCGTCCACTTTCTAGGTCGTCGTTGGGGTATTGAGAAGATCTTCGAAACTGGTGGTATTCGTCATTGGATACTGACCTAGGATGGTGTATTTTAACCCATCTTGGACCCAGGGATGATTCCTCATTATACCACGGTCGGTTTTGAAAAGGGTAGTATTGATGTGGTGTGTACGCGTTCAAGAGGGAAAAGAGGAAACAAAGTGTGAGTAGTCTTCCTAGAAATAACAAGTTCTTAGTCATTATAGTACTTAAACTAATAAGTGTTAAAATTCAAATTTTTATGCGTATACATAACCATAATTTTTTTTCCAAATAAAAACCTTTAATACGAATTGGGTCTAGGTTCCTTAAAGGAAATATCCTTTTTAATCTACTGTGTTAATAATTTGACAATTAATAAATACAGGGTGGTCAAAAATAATTGTAAATTATATTGACAAAAACCTTAAAAGTCAATTTTTTAAATGGAAACCCCTATGTTTTATTACCTTATCCTATAAAGCAATTAAAATACGGGTAAGTTTGTGTCAGGATATTTTTCTAAAAAATTATAGTTTTCGAAATAATAACTGTTTAATATTATTTATCTATTTTAATGATGTTTTCAAATATGAGTAGGTACGGTGTAGTTGGCTATAACTCCGCTTTTCGCCGTCAGGGCCAGGGCCAAACTAAGCCGTACCCACTGATCTCGATGGATTGCCAACGTTATAACCTGCGCGAAATAAAAGTTACATTTCATGGGCGAAAAAACCGGTTTTTGCGCAAGCCAGTTGAGGGTAAACGCTCCCGGCGCCAAACAAACTATCCACAGTACGGTAGCTAATGAGCGTTACGGTCAGGCCTCGGACGAAGAGTACGGGGTGCCGGTGTTTGTATTTTGCCACGGCTTTTAAGTGCGCCTGTTCGTCCACCCACTGCGCGAGGTCGTCAAAATCCGAAAAATGCTTTTTGCCACTGTGGATCTAAATGTAGGTTATCTATGGCCGTACCTAAAAGCATGGTTAGAGTAAATAAATATTACATTGTTAATGTTTTGATAACTATAAGTTTTTAAAATATACATTCTTGTACAAAATTACCCTTATTTTAATTGGTTTATAGGAAAAGGTAATAAAAAATTGAGGTTTCTATTAAAAAAAAATACTTTTAAAGTTTTTGTCAATATAATTTTTAACGATTATTTTTTACCACCATGTTTTTTTAACCATCAAATTATTAATATAGTAGAATAAAAAAAACGCCTTGCTTTACAAGAAACCTAGACCCAATTCGTAGATATTAAAGGTTTTTGTTTAGAAAAAATAATGCTTACGTAATGGCTTGCAAACGTCATTTTTGACATAAAACTTAAAATAAGTTATAAACGGTAGACTTAGGTATAGGACATTATAAATAATACATGTTTAGAATTTTACACAGAATCTAAAAAATAGATAATATATAGGGTGTTCCGTTTAAAATAAGGACGTCGACATTACCTTCCGGTCTAACCGAAAATGCTAGAACTGTGGAAATATTTTATTCGTATATCCCCCACTGACTTCATCATGTTGCCCAATTTTTAAAATGTTGCAAAGCCTACTTTTTGAGAAATCGATCGCAGCAGTTCCCAGTGGGACACCCTGCATAAATAAGTCTAGACCTCTTCTGACTTTTGTGCTTAGAACGGCTTAGTGTTTAACGTACGCCACTGAAGTAAGATCTCTTATTTGTACAAGTAAAAAGTATCAATGTCAAGGTATACCATTGGCGATATCACCATTGAAAAACCATCGGTTCAAATAGCGGTGTTGTCTGGTTGATTTTTCATATGAGTAAACTGCAAATAGGCGCATAGACAATGGACAATAATTATTTATTTATTAATTGCCTTGCAAAGATGTGTTTCAAGTCTTTTGCGATATTAGTTATTTCTTTTTTTTAATCTATAAACTATATTTCTGGTACTCGCGGAACAAAAGGAAACCACCAGAGAAGTTAAATAGGGAGCGTTGGCAATGCTGCACAAATTTAAGTTTCACTTTCTCTCAGGGTCTTCGGCAAAATATAGATGGAATATCCGTTTCGGCGACAGTAAAATTATACCAAATACTGATTGTATAACATCTATATTACACAACCTTCTTCACACAACAACTTTAAATTTAAATTAGTAAATAGAAAACCAAGCAGGACGAAAAAAGCAAATAAAAGTACCCCAACGATTTTATAAGCAAGTAGATCAGATATGTATGTAGGTACACATAATATTTTTGATTGCGAAAATATGTTGTTAAAAAGAAAAGATATTGCTGAAGATATTAATATTATATTATCAATTCGAAAACTTGTCAACAGCTTAAAAAAGCCACACAATGAAATATATTAATACTGAAAGAAATACAGGGTCGGGTGTCACAAAATAACAACACAATAGTCCCGTTCGTAGAGAAATCACAAACTACTCAGCGTCAATCAGGTATTATTATTTAGGTAGATGACCGATTGCCAACTGGTCACCAGACGTATTTGTAAAATCTAATTGACGCTGACTAGTTTGTGATATCTCTACGAACGGAACTACGAACATACGTAATATTTTTAGGCATACTATGGACGTATACAACTAAGAAAAAATTCGTATACATATCCCAGACTTTGTATTTCCGCAGTACCATTAGACCTTAAAAAAATAGAGTACTTTCATAAAAAAAATTTTGTCTTAGAAGCTTGTTTTGGAGGGCACATACTAGGAAAATCTACACATAATATTTTCTAATAATTTTTTTCTAAATATATATTAATGTTTTTATACAAAGACCTACGATTCATGTTTATAGAAGGCACAATTTTTAAAGAATTAAGTGAAAGAAATTTAATTATGCTACTTACAAAAATATTATTTAATACTATGTTTCAAGATTTTTAAAGATTTTGTTTTCCAATTTTAATACATATGCATATATGAAGTTATAAAATCGTTACAATATTTATTTTCTTTAATTTTTTTAAATTACATTTTGGATTTAAATAAGGAAAATTATACAGGGTGATCATTTTTAGGTCGGCTCTATTGCTAACTTCTTAATTATTGGAGATACGAAGTCGGTAAAATAAGTAAAGTTGTAGTATTTTGTCGCTAATTAACGTAACAAAAAACAATTAAATATCAGGTTTTTGACATATTGCGAAAAATATATTTTTTAAATAAAGTACCCTGCATATTATAACACTATTCGAAAGATCTACCAAAAAGAAGTAAAAAGGTCCTCATGTGTTATATCCACATTTATTAGTTTCGGAAATATGGCCATCCTCGGAAATTTGATAGTAAACTGGCCTTTTTAAAATAGGACACCCTGTATATTGCATCACCATTAAATAGATATTTTAAAGAGCTTTGGAAAATGCCACATTTGATATGTCTGTCTTTTATAGTAATGGAAATATGTTTTTTGGCAGCACGTTACTCAGCGAAAAAAATACTACAACTTTACTTATTTATAACCGACTTAATATATTTAATAATAAAAAAGTAAGCAATAGTGCCGACTTAAAAATAATCTCCCTGTATACCCAATAATGACATAAGGTATAATAACGATATCAAAGTAAATATTAAACAATATTAATTTACAAAAGAGAGCGCTTTCTACGGACACACAAAAATATTTTTTTAAATGGTTTTCCCCATTTTAAGCTGAACTTGTTCTAAAACTATTTTTCAGGTGGGTGGATCAAGTAGGAGAAAGAAATCTTAATTTTTATTTTTGCATAAAAGAATGTTTAAATATTTCTTTTAGTGAGTCATCTTTTGCTGTAAAATGATTAGTTCTTAAAAAAGACAATAGAAATCGATAAAAATATCAAAGGTAAACCTACATTTTATATTATTCAAAATATTTTGTAAAAACTTATGTCTAAAAAAATGTTTTAATCAAAAACCAAATAGGAATGCTAAATTTGAAATGAAGAAAGTTTATAGGGGTTTTTGGAACATTCATGCAAAATAAGGCAAAAAGTTGGGATGCTTATAGAAATAAAAACTCACCATTTGTGTTATGGGGTTTATCATATAAACAGTGATACATATTTTTCGAAACACTTTATAGGTACATCAAAAATCGTTCAAAACTTGCTTTTGCAGGAACGGACATATATTTTTTGTTAATAAATGTATGAAGGAAGCTCACATTTTTGTCCACAAAACAATATCAAAAACATGAATATAAATTATAAAAGAAGTCCAATGTCAGCCATAAATAAAAGGTAGTGGGTCATTTATTATTTTAATTTGTTTTTACCAAATCATGGTCAAAATATTTTAAAGTTTCTTTTTAAGAATATATATTTTTTTATACAGGGTTATTTTTAGGTTGGTGATTTCCTTTTAAGGCTGTATATAATGCAAAATAATAAGAACATTTTCAAATAAAATTGTGTCCAAAAATGCTTTCCTAGAGTGTTAGAGTTAAAAAAAAATATCATAACTTTCCTATCACCCCAGATATTTCTACGAAATTTGGTACGCTTTTTGACATTAAATTAAAATTTTTGCTGTAAAAGTAAAAAACAATAACAGTGGCGTTCGAACACAATTTGTATTGGATTGTTTTGAAGAAAAAGATAGTACACCACTGCTTTTTTATTCAATTATTATCATTTTTAAAATATCCATTTATTTTCGGGTTAATTTGCTTTCTTGATATTTTCCATACGACAAGCGGTTTTAGTTAAAAAAAAATATAAATCTTTTTGATGCATGGCAAAATTGCTAAAATCTAATATAATGTTTTATTTCTAATTTTTATTTTTGACTGTGTAAAAACTTCCTAGCAACAACTCTTTAATAACATTAAAATTGTAGTAATGCAAGTATTTGGCCTTATTTTAATACAAGTTAGACAAAAACGAATTTTACATACAAAACACCATATCGGATTTAAGCCATTTTGCCATGTATGAAAATGGCTTTTATTCCATCGTAAGGAGAAATATCAAAAAACCAAATTAACTCCAAGGTAAATGGGTATTTTAAAAATAATATTTATTCAAAGAAAAAGCAGTGGCGTACTATTTTTTTCTTCACAAATATGCAGTACAAATCGTGTTCTAACACCACTTGTTATTTTTTTACAGCAAAAATATAATTTAATGGTCAAAAGAAGTGTGCCAAAATTTCAAGAAATATCTGAAGTGGTAGGAAAGGTATGATAAAAAGGCATTTTTTCTTAAATTTTTAAGCCCCTGTATCTCGGAAAAAAGCATTTTCTGGCAAAATTTTATTTAAAATTGTTTCTTGTTTTCTTGCATGTTATACAGTGTTTAAAGAAAAGTACCATCTTACGAATAAAAAAATACCCAATAATTCAGTCCAGTAAAAAAAATACGCACGTCTTTGTTTATTATTTTACATAAGGTCATAACATCGGCATCGTTCAATTCTTGCAAAATCCTAAAGACTTTTAAAGTTAAAAGTTAAAAAGCCTAATGTTGGAGAATAAAAAATTAAAAGGGGAACAAGTAAAACATACCAATGAGAGTAATCCATAACTGCATCTTAAAATGCAACACTTTAAATCGTAACTTAGAACCACATCTACGATTACGAAGAATCACTAAAAACTAAAACTTGTTAACGTTTGACCCAAATTATGTTTTGTGAAGACAGCCCAAAGAAAGTGACTGTTGTGCTTACTCCCTTCTTTCTTCAGATAGCTCCCACTCGCCATCCTTAGTGCTTTTTACTTTCGTTAAAGACAAATTTCACTTACAACTCGCATATATAATTTTGTTTGTTAGTGCATCTGCAAATGGTCGAATAATATACTTATGTCTAGATTTACTTAAGACTAGTACAGGGAATAATTTTTTTTTTATGGCAATATACATGTGGGCCTATAGATCACCTGGGATGCGATGCGCAGATGAGGTTTTTTTCGCCCTTCGGCGGGTCTTCCACCTAGTTCCGACCACCGCCTTCCTAGGTGGTCCGCTGCAGTTCTAGACACAAAACAGAGAGAGTTAGTTCTGGTTGAGGCTTATTGTGCCTTGATCCTACTCCTTCTCATTCACACACCATTCATTCAATAACTTTGATGGTTGCTGCTCGGTCCGTCCGCTGCCCCCGAGCCGAGCAGCAAGATTCTTTAAAAAAATCCAAGGAAAGGGAATAATAAAATTTTAATTATAAAATATCGCAAATGCAATTTCTGATTTTAAAATATCTAGTTACTCCCCTGTATAGTTAAGACCATCGGGTTGAGTATTTTTGCTGCAATAAATCATTGTTTACAAAAGGGTTTATTTGCTTTATCATTTTTGTGTACTTGGCGGCATCCCTTTTAGAATGAAATAAATATGGGTCTAACTATACTAATTTTGACGAATTTCATTTTAATCGTTTTTGAGATAATTGACTATACCTGGTCGTTTCTGTATTTAAACTTGATGCCATATCTTTGAAATTGACAGAAGTAAAAAAACGATAATATTAGGTCATAACAAAGTTGATACAAGCAATTGATTACAATAATAAAAAATAGAGGTATTCCATTTTTCTATTAACCCTGTATATTTGTCAGTACAGCTTTTACCGGTCGTGGCCTTTTTAACAGTGCCAGACGAAGACTTTTTGAACTAAAGCCAACTAAAAATTTTACGCCCCTAATGTGGAAACATCCGACAGGACATTTTTTCATTTTTAGGCCGGAAAAAATTAGAAGAGCAAAAAAGGTCCTTACGTTTAAAAAGGCGCTCTTTTCTACTTACTTTATGTTTTTACGCCCCTTTTCAAGTTAATTTGCTGCTTTTACGCCTTTTCATCCACAAAAAATGGTTTCTTCCTCCCTATTTTTGGGCCCCCTTTTCCAGCGCTGAAGCGGTCGCTTCATGGCTTCAAGCTTAATCCGGCACTGCTTTTCAAAAGCTGCTCTATTGTCCAATTGCCATGGTTTTATTTGTTTAGTGGTTTTAATGAGCATACATTTATTTTAAAAATAATTTGTTTTCGCAAATTGGTTTAAAAAACCGGTGATCAACGCTGCCGATACCCTCAGTGCAGCAATGAGCGCGGCGCAGATGAGGTTGCCCTAGAGCGTAAAAATTGACACTCTGTATACAAAAATACGGTTTTACTTATACAGGGTATTCATTGAAAAACTTACCACCAAAGTTATCTACGAAAAGACATAGAATTTGAGAAAATGGCCGAAACACGTCAAGATATTTATTGAGGGTGAACGTTATTTGCAAAAAAACTTAAGCACCAGGGCCACCACCCCCAGAAAACGGGGGTCGAGTGATGCATCATCTAAAAGCTCCGGACGAGTACTTTATAACCCATAAATATAAAGTCAATATTTTTACCTACTACAAAATGGAGGTATATTGAATATTACCTGATTACCTGATTTGTATGGTCATATTTCGGAAACTAATAAAGTTAGATATACTTAAAGTGGTATTTTCTTAAACCTCTTTAACAGGTCTTTAAAATGGTGATATAATACAGGGTGTCCCAACTCTATACACGAAATTACTTTGACCCTGTACAAGATACAACATACTATAAAAAAAATGTTTACTTGAATGCATTTTTTTATTGACAGCACTAGTTAATATACAGGGTGTTTTAAAAACATATTATTTATTGTCAAGTGGGTTTTTTAAATGGAACACCCTGTATATTTTAACAAATTTTGACTCTGTATTAAACTCTACATCAAAAATGTATAACACACTGTACGTCAATTATTGCTGGCTATTGAGATTTCAGCAGTATGCTGATATACACATTATTAAGTGAAAAAAAAATATTTTGGTTCCAATTATTTTTAAATAATTCTGTCACTATCAGTCAGTTTTCAAATCACTTGACACTAAAAATTATTTTTGAGACACCTTGTATATTAACTAGTACTGTCAATTTTAATAGTGTATCCGAGTAAACATTTATTATTTTAAGTTTATTTTGGTATCTTGTACAGGGGCGAAGTTATTTCGTGTATACATAGAGTTGCGACACCCTGTATACTTGCTTTATTAAAAAATATACATTTTTTGTTCTACCCTGTATATTATTACCATTATCACAATTAAAAAAGCTTTAAGAGAATATCACGAGCATCTCAGATCAGGCAGGCCTCTTGAACCAGGTGAGACTCTCTTGTTGGTCAGACCTCTTTGGCTTTTCAAGTTAGGTGGGCTATGGGCAAACTTTTGTTAGCAACAGCCCAGGCAAAAAAAAACTTCATTTAGATTATTTTAAATTAAATATTTAATTAAATAAATAAAAAAACTCAATAGTAAAAAGTATTGGTCTTCGGACTAAAATTTTCGTCTGTTAAAGCTTAATATAATGCAATATCCATGTGATTCATTAATTATTTAAATTATTTATGTCCGTTTTGATTGTTATGGTTTGTAAATTTTCGGATTTTTTACGTCACTCTGCAAACTCGAAAAGTAAACATTTGTATTTTAAAATGTAAATCATATTTTTATATAATAATCACTTTATTACTTTAGATATTATGATACAGTTCGTTGTTAAACAATATCTGTTAATTCTTACAGAATAAATTACAAAAACTCGAATAACTGAGCAAATAAGTTTCTATATTCAGAAGACAGGGTCGGTTTTTATTCTAATTTTATTATTATTTATTAAAAAACTACTTAAGTACCACTATAACAATTATTATAAGAATTGCTTAGAGTGTTTTTTCGGCTTGTAAGAGGATGCCGTAGCACGTTAAATTAAACCAAAACGCGATTTTTAAATATTTGTTTTGGAAAAAAGTTGTATATAAAAAAGTTTCTTCAAATGATCCAAAGATTATCGGAAAGTTAATTGATTTTTGGTAATGTAAATAATTAACACATGAAATTTCCCAAAATTACAAAACCGTAAAAATAACCAACTTTCCGATAATCTTTGGATGATTTTAAGAAACTTTTCTATATACAACTTTTTTCCAAACAAATATTTGAAAACGGCAGCGAATCGTGTTTTAGCTCAATTTAATGTGCTACGGCATCCTCTAGTCTACACTTGGGAAACACTGTCTATTAAGATATGTATTTTAAAACATTTTTTTCTAAGTTGTTTAACTTAAAAGGTTTTGAAGGTGTTAAAAGACATCGACTAAAATAAATATTGCAGATTATGAAAGCAGCAATTTAACTTTACATTTTGAGTTATGGGATCATCACCCTAATATTTTTTAATATTAGGGTACTGTTATATAATGATAAGGATTAAGTTTTCTTTTTTTAACTCTTGCAACTAAATTTTAAAAGTTTAAGTACAAAAGCAATATGGCGTAGTTTCGACTATTAAAAAAGGTTTTCTATACTAGTAAAAAAAAAAGGAAAATTCGAATAAGCCTGATGAAATAATTCCTTAGAAGACAGCTTCCTCTACTTAAGTAAATATAAATCTTTTTGTGGTACTGGACCAATAAATAAATACTAATAAGGTAACTGTCTGTGGCAGAATTTTTAACCTCGGGAAATTACAAAAACCATCTTACAGTGTCACAATTATTTTATTAATTTTATTTTCTTTCTTTTTTTTTATGTATCTTAATAACCGACATTTTTGAAAGTTTTATATACCAATGCACTTTAAATTTACTTAGTAATCTATGAATTAATTCCACACTTATTAAATTTTAGTCTTAAATAAAATATTTAAAAAAGTAATGTTATGAGAAAGGAAACATTAAAATGTGCATTGCAGATTGTAAGAATATCGCAAGTCCATTGAACTAGTATCTCAGAAAGAAAGGCAAGGTCGAAATTGAAAACTGTAATTCTGTTATTCTGTAACTCTGTGAATAATACAAGAGTAAATTACATTCTTAGTTACTGCTGATGCATGGCTAAGTAATTTTAATTAGTTATTCTAATATTTATAACACATTAAAAAGTCTAAAAAAACGACAATGTTGCCAAAACAAAAAAAAATATATATGGTTAACTAAACTTTTTGTTCCGGTTTAAAAATTTTATATTTTTATGAAATTTTTTTTGTAATATTTATTAACTTTAAGTAAAAGATTGTTATCTGCAATGAGCAAAGCACTTTAAAAAGTTTCAACGATAAAACCAGAAAAATCCATATAATTTTTAACTTTTTAAACTTCGACCTGTCCGATAAAACTTAGTAAATTTTTGTTTTTATGCTTACAGTATAATTTGGATTAAATACCATCTAAAAATTGTAGGTATTTAAATAGAAGCGTTTTTAGAAATATGAAGTTATTGATACTCTTGTTGCATGGAGACCAAGAGTAAATTTGTAAAACACGTTACTTTCAATCACTTGAAGAACTAATAAAAAAATGCAAACATAATTACAAAACAACAATTATTACTTAAGGATTTGTTTCAATCGAAATTAATAAAACTGTTACTAATAAAACACTTGAATTCATAATATTTTGTGCTTTTACCAGAGACATGCCAAACTATAATAAGGCGGGTCTTTCTATTAAAATTAAGAGCTTATCGTTGCTAAGCACAAGGTTAGTTTATATTTATAAGGTTGCGACATATCCTCAACTTTTAGGCGGTTCGAGGTCGGGGACGCAAGGAAGGGCACTCCACGGAGAAAAGTTGGCAAGACTGGGTAAAATCAAAGCTGATGATCAATCCAGTGGCGTCTAGAATTTGCGCATTTCATTTTGCATTGTTTTGGAAGTGATATTTGTTGAAAGATGTAATTCCCAATGTTTTTTTATTTAAAGTAAAGGAATTTACAACTTAATAATAATTAAAACTGCTATGTAAACGGTTGTTCTACTAATACAATAAACTGTATATCCCCGGCACTGAACAACATGGCCGAAAAATGACAGATGTGACGTCATAACACGTCAAAGCAATATGGCCGAATGTCGCGACCCATATAGACCGACTTTGGCTAAGCATTCTCTAGAGGTGCCTAGGAACCAGTTTTTCAGTGTCAGGGAGTCAAAATAAAAATAGCCGATTTTTTTACCCACCCTAATATGTATATACGTGGTGCTAGCCCGATACTTTAAAATTGATTTTCAGTATGTTGAACACTAGCAGGTAGAGATTAAAGATTAAACAAAGATGCCTGCATGTAAACATTAGGGATGAGATGCTTAGTTGGGCTCGCTTTGTTGTTGCTTTAGACCGTCTGCTTTACTCCTCCGATCCACGATGTGTATAACTTATTAAATTAGTAATATTTAAAACGTAAAGCCATAATTTTCAGACACTTTTTTCTTTCAAAGCAAATAAAAAACAAAATGCAACGTGTTTTGCCTATACCGCGGGAATATTACTTCAAACGCAGTATCGGTAGCTTTTGGGCAGTACAAACTGCACCATTTTACTGGTTATATTTTTCGGAAGTACAAACTGCACCAATTTAAATGATCTTTTTAAAAATAATCCTTTGGTTACTGAGACCTTTTAACACTTTTTTTAATTGTATAATTGTCTCCGTTTTCCAGAATAAAAAAACTTTTGATGCAAATTAAAAAAAAAGAAAAATATTTTTTTGACTGGACTTTGCACCTTTAGTTTTAACGCGTTAACATACCAGTTTTCCTCCGGTCGATGTCGGGCAGTATTTAGTATTTAGATGGGTGACCGGTTGGTAACACCGTTTGCCCTTGCTTTTTTGTTTAATACATTGAATTAATAAAACTAATGAACGTAGATTTGCATGATTTTTAATAAACTTTAATAGAATTTTCCTCTAAAATAATTAGGGAGCCAATAATTGACCCCATTAAAAATTACATGGGATTTCCTATGTTCCGCCCGGCGATGCATCACCCGGTATAGAAAAATAATAACACCGCAGATATAGAAAAATAATAACAATGACTAGACGAACAAGAAAAATACATTTCCAAGAAAAGGTTAAGACACGTGAGAAACACAATCAAAGTACTTCTTACTCATTTTACTTTATTCGAAACGGTCAAATTATAATCACCCCATGTTATGTCTAGAAATCAATCGAAGCCCAATATTGGCCATATTTTATACCTACGGACGTTATTTCGTTCACTTTTGGCATATATAAAACATGAAATATTACACAAACATAAGAGAAATAATACGCTGGGAGTGAAACTTTTATTTGCTTTACGATTTGCAGGTGTGAAATAATTACCAAGCTTTCAGACGATAATAAATCAGGTTAATATGGTGGTCTACCACCAATAAGATTTTTTAATGGTGTATGGCTATTATTAGGGAAGAGCATTTATGCAAGTTGCATATTTTGCTTATTTTATGCAAAAAATTCTAATTTTGCATGTTTTTCAAGACTAACATTTTAAATACATATTTTACACAAAAATATTCACCAAGATCAGATAAATTTCTCAGGAAAACGGTTAGAACATACTACCGAATATTCCACTTCCCCTTCAACCAATAATAACAAGAAAGGGAACCTGGTTGAAAGCGGCACTTTTATTGCAAACATTTTAGTGACATAAAACAGTTAATTACTGAATTGTCTGATGAAAATTGCCAAGCACTTATTGATGCGAAACATTTGATGAAAAATAAATTACTGCCTCAACAACTAGTATTTATTCAAAGCAATTATACTTGTGATTTAGATGTTACTTTAAATTTGGAATCAAATAACTTCTCCTTATTAGAATCTTTAAATTTAATCAATCCATTGCACACATCTGGTAATAGTGCTAGTGGTACTATTGGGAGAAAAATAGGAAAAAAACTTAAAAATTTATTACAGAAAAATGAAGGATTTGTAGAAAATTTTGATAAAGATACAAGTTCACTAGGTAGTTAAAAAAATGCCCCAATCACGTCTGTTGATGTAAAACGAAGCCTTTCTATTTACAAATATATGTACTCAGACGAAAGACATAAGTATTTAGTGAAAAATTTTGCAAAGCATTTAATTGTCTATCGTTTTTTAATAATAATAATTAATAATATTTATATTTAGTTTATTCTTTCTATAAATACCATTTTGGTATTATACTGTTGATCTTTTTGTAATATATTACTACTACTAATGCATTTTTATTACTTACTTTTTCTATTTTAGAACAAAAATATTTTCATATAATTACATATTTTGTGCATATCTTGGCAAAAATGCTTGCATATATATGCGCATATTTACTTACTTGTTTTGTGCATATTTGGTCATCTCTAGCTATTAGGTTAAAAATCATGTAGTTACAAATTGGGTGATTACACAAAATAAATTAATACTTAACAGAAAGTAAGTATTCTTGACAAACAGATCTACACAAATGAGATAGTAAGCATCGGTCAAATACTATCCAAAGTGATGATCTTAATTCGCTCTAAAAAGACCTTGGCTGGTGTAAAAATCCGCATCGCCAGGGCACGATTTTCGACTTGGGGAGTTGAAATTCCTGAAGGAAAGGATTTCTTCCCTTTCTTTTCATAATTGCCCATATTTGATTGTAATAGAAAGAGGTAAATAGGACACCTTTTCTATCAGAAATTTATACTTCCTAAGTCGAAAATCGTGGCCCAAGATTAAATAGTATCTGACGGATGCAAACCAAGCTTTGCAAGGAATTTTTTTATTTTATTTTTGTAAAACAAAATAAATTACATTTAATATCAACCATTATTAGCCCAACAGACATGCTTTGCAAATAACGAAAGGGGAGGCAATGCTAGTCTAAAGGTTTTTTGACAGTTTAAAAATGTTCGTGTTACAAATTTTAATATTAATTTCCGTAATTTATTTTAAAAACAGGATATTAAAATTTGTAAAAAAACACTTGATTATTTTTAAAAAGTATTGTATTTCACCTGTTAAAAAATCTCAGTAGTGTCTTAACGGACGTCATAAAACTAACTACATCTACTTATAAAACTACGAATTCTTTAATGCAATTTATACCCCTACTCTTCCCCGTGGGATTAACACCTCACATCAGGTAATTTCATGATCAGTTGCTTATTTTGACGAAAATATAATATTAATAATAATATTTATTCACCAATAAATGATACAGGCGAAAATAAAAACTAAATTTAAATGATATGTGGTAAATAAATACATATTATCCATAAAATTGCCTACCTCTATTTGTAAATTATAGAATAATATAAAGTATTATTTATTACTATTACTATTACTATATTTATATTTTAAATTTATACTAATATTATAAAGAGGTAAAGTTTGAAACTTTGTTTGTTTGTTTCTAGGGGTTAATCTTCGAAACTACTGAACCGATCATAAAAATTATTTCACAGTCAGAAAGCTACACTATTTAAAAGTGCTATGGGCAATATTTTATTATGAATAAACTTCAGAAAAAATACAATGAACGCTCAACGAAGTGAGCACGAGTCGGCTAGAATTTTATAAAACTGATTGTAGAAATAAATACCAGAAATTCATCACATTGTCAAGAATTATTATTTTTTGGTTTTGTTAAGGTCATGTTTAACACAAGAAAAAAGGGAATTATTTTATTTATTTTCGAAAAAATATCAACTTATAAAGACATTTTGTCTTCTTTTTTTAGCATTAGGAATAGGAAATGCGTTCATTAAATTAACGCTGTTAACGTCATTCCCATTAGTCCATAAAATATACAGTTTTTAATATGTTACAGAAAAATCACTCGTTATTGCCATTTGCCTTATATTGAAAGGCTTCTAAAACAAATTATATATTTTTTTGCAAAATATTGTGATAACAAGAAGACGCAAAATCTAAGTGGAATTTGGGAAAACCTTTTGTCAAATATAGCTATAATTATTAAAAAAAAAACACATTTTTTCCATTAGGTTTATAAGCAAAAACCTTTAGAATTTTTAAGGACTAAGATGGATTAAATAAATATTTTTAAATTTATATTGACCGGCTTTATTCTAATTGTAATGAAATCAATGACTATAAGTAGTAGTTTGTAAAATTTCAAAAATTTTAGGTAATTCATTTTATTAACAGAACAGCTTAAGGGTCACGGCACACTAGGCGCTTCCATAATAACACACAATGTTTAGAAAACGTACGTTTTATGTTCACTTTAGGTCCGAACGTTCAAGATTTAAAAAATATCAGAAGTACACATCCTTTAATCTTGAGAAAAATTAGCATTTTTTGATCAACCTCGTGAATTAAAAAATATATATTTCCATTTGTTGCCTGTTAAGTTTTCGATCATGCGGAGACATTTATTAAATTTTTATCTTGTACTTCAAAAAATAATTATTATACCAGAAAGATAAAAACAAAACGTTTTATATGAACGTATTACAAACGTTTTTTTAAACCTACATGAAACGTTTTTATTGACCTTATTCTCAACTTAAATGAATAATGAAATGAAATGAAGAAAAAAAGTTTTAAATAATTATTTTTGCACAATTAAATTTTTTAAATCTTACTTTTAAGGATAAGATATAACCTTTTTTTGCATAATTTTAAAAGTTGTTCCTTGGAAAAATATTAGAGGAGCATTATTCGTTAGGAACTTATCCAGGGAACCCTTAATTTTAGCTAGGAACGCACCCTCAAATCTTCTCTTATTAGGGAATGACATTGCAAGTTGTAAAATGGCATTTTAGTGAATTTTATGCGATTAATATTCCTTGATGTGCTGTTTTTCTTTGGTATTTTGTGATGTGCTGTTTTTGCGTTTTGTTCACTAAAATAATTAACCCAACTAACTGATAATTGTGGTAGTGCTGGTGGAGTTCTTTTTAATTCTGTACTCTTAAGTGTAAATGTAAACACAAGAAATTTTAAAAGTTAATATGCCCAGCAAACACTATTTGCCGGCAATGTACATTTTCATATTGGCATTGATGGTAAAGCATTGGCAATTGGTGGCAATATTATGCCAACATCTTATACGCATTCAAAGGTCAACCCTAAATAAACACTTAATTGCCAATAAATTTTACATGCAGGCGAATTGCCGACAAGCATACAGAAATGGCGGCATACCAATCCTGATTAAATAAAGCACGTGTTTTTGTTGCAGGCAAATAAATATTGGATTTTTGAAGGCAAACCTTCAACGCATATTCATACTTTTTAAACCATATTATTAACATTGGTATTTAACTAACATTAAAGCAATTTTTTGATCTGTTTTATTTATAATGGCAGCTAAACAACATTATTTTATATTTTTTTACATAATTTAAAGGAAATGGCCTTTTCATAACATTTTATTGTTAAAAATCATGCAAATAAAAATTAGGTCAAACAAAATGTTTATTATATGTATTATGGAGCGAATAAAAATAAAATGATGGTAAAATTAGCTACGTTAATTTCGACCGAAGGTGACCGCTTTGTGCATTTGTTTTCTACGTGGTTTTCTAGCTTTTTAGTTTCTTTTTTAAAGAAAGAGTTTTTTAATAGACATAATTAAATGTATTCATTACCTAATAAGTGTGTGTTGTGTGATTAATTGGTGATGGCTAGTCGAGAAGGCAAGATATTCAAGTAGACTGTTAGGAGCTGTAAACATTTTGTTTTAAACGTTTTAAAGACGTGTTATTTAATAAAAAATATTATATATATTTAATAGTTTTTGTCACATACCGATAGATGGCGTAATGGACAATAAACTACTACGTTTCTGCAATATCCTCGCTTTTTATCGTCTAAACCGTACCCATAAGACAAAAATAATTCGAGAGCGGTCTGCTGTAGGTGATCTCACTTAGCTTTGAAAGAAATATTTTCGGCTAGTGTAAAAATCTGCATCTCCAAGTTGGACAGTGTTCCGAGAGATGGTACTTTGCATTGCAAGGAAATTGCATGCAGTAAGGAGTTTTTGCTATTTTAATTTTCAAATAAAATATCGCATCATTTTAGCTTTAAAAAAGTATATGCGACAATTTTCGTCAGCTTGCTGCTTGGGAGTATCTGCATTTGCCCACTTTCGTGTCTTTTTCTTATCTTTTTGCCAATAACTTATTAATGATGGATGCCATCATCTTAAACGCATTTTTTGCCAATAACTTATTAATGACGGATGCCATCACTTTATCTGCAACACGTGGCCTAATAACGGCCAATTGCCCACTTTCGCGTCTTTTTGATACCTTTTTGCCAATGCCTTACCATTAAAGAGTGTTGGCAATGCCAGTAAATTAAATGTACAACGCCGGCAAAAAATGTTATATGGGTGCACTCTTATTTTTTAGCCATAACTGTATACATATAAGTTGTGTACAATGTGCGTTTTTTAAATATAATTTAATAAATAAGGTTATTTCTGCCTAATCTGAAATAAAAGTAGTTTGTTATTTAAATGTCAAAAACATTCACATAAAACATAAGCTAAATTTATACAGACTAATAACAAAAAAATAAAACAAGAATAACCAATTAGAAGTTCTAAATAAAGGTTATGTGTTTAATTTGTGAATTCTAATTGGAAATTCTTATTTTATTTTAATGCCTGCATAAATTTAGCATTTAATCATACATCAACATTTTTAAAACGTCCCAAAAGCTTTTAAAACCCTTTCCCAGTACGTTTTAGGGTCTATAAAAACGTTCAGTAAACGTACAAAAAAACGTTTTTAGAACGTTGTTTTTACCGACACAAAACTTTAAAAAACGTTTAAAGAACATTCACGAACGTTTAAGAACGTTTATCGTACGTTACCCAAAATCTACTTGAATGTTTATAAACGTTCATGAAACCAACTTGTCTTACAAGGGTTTGGTCTCAGTATGCTTATGGTTCGGTCAAATATCTTACATGCTATTTAAATGAATGACCGGACCGTGAGCGTACCAAGACCTAAGCGCCTAATGTGAACAGTCCTATTTAAAATTGCATGTAAAAATATATTTTGACTTGACCGGACAGTGCGCTTACCGAGACCTGATTGCCTAGTGTGCAGTGACCCTAACTAAGATTGTGGTTGATAAAGAAAGTATCGTATTTGTTTAACCATTGCTGATAACGTACAAAGCCAGTAAAGTACATATCTCAGATTTGAAACTTTTTAAATTTTACGTAGGTTAAAAATATATAACAAAGTTTAACAGTGCTATAATTATTCGAAAATGTGCAATGATAATTTTACTATAATAAACAATAATCAGTCACTCGCCAAGCAAATGTTAGTATCTTTACTTAGATAAGAATTTGAAAAATATTATTAACCTTTATAATAGCTCTTATTTGGTAACTTAAACTTTAGTAAGCTGTTAATTGTGTAAGTACCTACCTAATTTATTTAATTGATTTAAAAAGTGTTTTTTAAAAATATGGGATTAATGTTAAAAAAATAAAATTAAGGTGCAATATTTACGCCTGCTTTCTTTAAGAATGACTTTGTCAAAGTCACATTGTATAATGAGTGACCCTAAGGTATTATTGCATGGTAACATATTGAGGATAAAGACGATACTTTTATTTCTTTGGGCCTTAATAAAGTTCCTAATTAACAAAAAAAACATATTTCAAAAACTCATAGATGAACCTAAAATATTATTTAAAAATTATTAAAGTTTGGGTGACAACTACATCAAAATTTAAATAAATAAAAAAACTGTATAAAAACAAGACGTTATTTAAAATTACTAATATTTAAATTAGGCGACTTTAAAAGTTAATGATATTTTTTTATTTTAATATAATTAATGAAGGAAGGTCAAAATTCATTTTTATTGATAGATAAAGTGTTTGTATACAGACAGGACTCACTCTCCTAACATTTAAATTTTTTAGTATTTTTTCATGAAAATTTGACGACTTTAGTAAGACAACATAGACCAAATTTTAAACAAGAAATGACATATCGATGTCAAACTAAGAGTTGGGCGCTCTTTTGAAAACAATAATTAAATGGAAGGGAGTCTTGTGGCACATAATTTTAAAGCTTCTAACGAGAACTTTATAACTCCAGAATATAAAATCAATACCTATACCTACTACAAAATGGCGGTACTTTAAAACTACCTGAATACTTTATTAAGATGACCATATTTCCGAAACTAATAAAGTTAGATATAATTATTGTGGTATTTTCTTAAAGCTCTTTAAAATCTATTTAATGGTGATAATACACAGGGTAGGACAAAGAGTATATATTTTTTAATTACGAACCCTGTATATTATATCTCCATTAAAAAGATATTTAAAAGACCTTTAAAAATACCATGTGTATATCTAACTCCATTACTTTCGGAAATGTGGCCATTTAAATCTGGTATTTAGAGTATCGCCATTTTCTAGAGGGTAAAAGTACTGACTTTATATTCTGAGTTATAAAGTCTCGTCAGGAGCTTTAAATATTGCTACACGACCCCCCTTTCCATTCAATTTTTGTTTTAAAATAAGTATCAGCGACCCCTTCTTCCATTTAAGACTTTGGGATTAAGTCTCATCCCTGCTAGAGGGTTGCAGTTCACGGGGTGAAAGTGGCAAAATATTTTCTCCTAAAATCAAAAATTTACCTATACAAGCGTTTTATCTTAAATGACGTGGATTGCCCAAAATTAAACCACAAGTTTTTACAAAAATAAAAGTTATGTGCATTTATTAATAATCGGGGAACGCATTTGAAAATTTTAACCTGAATAGTTTTTGTTTTATTTTTACACAGCTTTTTTCACATAGGACGTGTCTAAAGTCACGGGGATCCCTGCACTACTTTTAAATCGTTTAGTATAATATTGTAAAAGGTCTTAAGTAAGACAACATAAACTAAATTGTAGGCAAGAAATGACCAAATATAAATGTCAAACTGAAAGTTGGGCGCCATTTTGAAAAAAGAAATGGTTATGGCTTCATTTTAAAGCTGCTGACGAGTACTTTAAACCCCAGAGTATAAATTCAATATAGTGGTACTTTTGTTAATGACCCAAATGCCTTATTTGGATGGCCGTATTTCTGAAACTAATAAAGTTCGGTATAAAAATGTGGTATTTTGTAATTTTTTTTTTTAATTTTTAATGGTGACATAATTAGAGGGTGTTTTATAATATATATATATATATATATATATATATATATATATATATATATATATATATATATATATATATATATATATATATATATATATATATTTATTAGTTAGAAAGGCGTGTCTTGACCTTAGACACGCATTGTTTATTAAAAATAAATAGCAGACTTTTAATCAAAAAGCAGAATCATTCTTATTTTTTAAAAGTGCCCTAAGCTTCTAAAAATTCCTAGTTCATTTTAAAATAATTATTTATCAATATGTTTTTAATTATGTAACAATGAAGGCCATTAAAACATAACATGTATATTACTGACATCAGTTGCAATTCAGAAACACTCTAAATTAGTAAATAATTATTGTCAATAAAAAACAAATACCTGGTTATTTATTTATTATTGTTTTAATTGTTGGGTCAGTATTATGTTTTTCCCTGTCTTGCATTAATTATTAATTTGTGACACAGATATATTTACCAAGTCGATATTGCATTTTTAATCAATAAATATTGTAAACAGTGCTATAAGTGTGGGTGTGTATTTTTATACTATTTACTTTTTTAAGTGTAAAATATTATATAATTATGTTTTAACTTTGTTACCTCTACTTGATGACACGTCCAAATGTGTATTAAGCTGCGTCCAGACTTGCAACAATTCGTCAAACATCCGTCCAAACAAACCAACCCATTTGAGCGCCCTTGATGCAAAACCGACAAGCTTTGAATCACCGCGGAATCATTCCCCAAGCCTTTGGAACGACGTGAATTTTCGTCCACGTCCGCGCTATGTGGGCTAGTGTGGAGCACTATTTGGCGCGGCGAATTGTTGCAAGTCTGGACGCAGCAATATGTATCACTACCATTTGTATTGCAAATTCACTACTTTACACATACATATACTTGACGTATAGTTGTCGTTCCGTTTCGTTCAGGGTTGTTTCGTTTTAAACATTTTGTTTTCCTTATTGTTGTTGAATTTCTATATTCTGGGTCCACCAGGTTTTAAAAACGTATATATAAAATCTCCCAAATATCCTCTTATATTTGCGATATTTAAAAAAAAAACCCATTACAAAACATTTTTAAATAAATAATTTTATAGCAAAACCAAATATCTAACATCTTGGCTTAAACCGAAAACCGGTTTCTGAAAACCAGTTTTTGAAAACCGAAAACCGGTTTTTCGAATATCGAAATCGGAATGTTAAACGGTTTTCAAATATCGACTTATCGGATTTTGGCCAAAAGCGGTGCTTTGAATAAGCGTTTTTTTTTATATCGATTACCTAATTGATTTTTGGTTGATTGCGTGGTTTTGATCTAAAGAAAAAGAAAAACCAATCATTTTCTAAAATCCAATAATGGTTGACAGATTATTTATGTTGTAAGCTTTTGAAATATTTATTTACAGGATGTTCATTTAAAAATTTACCACTCAATTTATCTGCGAAAAGAGACAGATTTAGGAAAATCGCTGAACAAGTCAAGATATTTTTGAGGGGGAACGTTTTTACAAAAAAGTGGACGGCACTCCTTCAACGTCTTAACCACCAGGGCTAACACCCGAAAAATCTAAAATGAGAAGAGTCGTCAAGTGGTATCAGGGCCGTATTAGTGGTATGAGGCGCCCTAGGCTAGAATTCCCAGAGCGCCTATTTTCCTAAAAAAAAAAAAGGTCCTTACCTCCATTTCAGTCAAAACAAAGGTCATTCTCTCTTTTCGCGTCTATTTTATTTATATCCCCGCAGAAAAATTAGTTCTAATCCCCACCCGACCTAAACTTTTTAGAAACTTCCCTGTCTAGCGCCTATTACTCCTCTGTCTGTCTGGCGCCTATTTTTTCATGGCGCCCTAGGCTGTAGCCTAGTCAGCCTAATGGACAATATGGCACTGAGTGGTATATCATTTTTAAAGGTCCTGACGAGTACTTTATAAACCTAAAATTAGTTTCGGATTACCCTATAAGAAAATTAAGCAATTGCTTAGGGACATTGCGGGGGCACCACAAAGAAGGCACGATCAAGAATAGAAAAGAAAGGAAATACAATTAAAATACATTTTGTATTTTAAATTTGTAAATTGAAACGCAAAATGAGTTTTGTTTTCTCTAAAAGTTTTCGACGCAACTTTCTGCATTATTGCGTTTGAAAAATAAATAAAATTCAAAAAGATAAATGGTTATGTTAAAGTTTAAAATATACAAAAAAATACATTTTAGCATAAAAACAACAAAAAAATGTTTAACTATCTTCAACTTCAAAATCTAGAGAAGCTGTGTGATACCCATCGAGGTCTTCTTCAATATTTTCGTCTTCTTGACAATCTGGTGGAATAAGGTTCTATCATTTTCTTAATATTTGTTAGTTCTTTTGTAGCAATTGCCTTTCCGTTGGGCCATAGCTCAGCCATTAAAAAAGTTCTTTATTCCAAAACTACCAACCAACAAAGCGCCGTAAATTTTTGTGCATTAGCAAGGATTATGTTATAGAAGAAAGCAACCAACCCACTTGGTTGCTTTAAATAATTATTATTTAGACCTACCAGGTGGATTGGTATCTTCCAAAAATATAAGGAAGTCAGAAAAATGTGTCAGTTATTTCGATAACGGTAATTAGTTTTAGTTTGTAGGTTTATGCAGGGGCGGTCATATCAACTTCTCCGACGGGCAGTGCCGGACGAAGCCTTTTTCGAACTGAAGCGAACTATAAATTTTACGCCCCCTTAAATGTGGGAAACATCAGACAGGACATTTTTTCATCTCTTAAAGCCGAAAAAATTTGAAGAGCAAAAAGGGCCCTCACCTTTAAAAAGGCGCTCTTTTCTACTTACGTTATATTTTTTACCTCACGTTTATCTGATTTTATGATTTTAAGCCTTTTCATCCACAAAATTTGCGCCCTCTCTCTTTTCAGCGCTGAAGCGATCAGCTTCACGGCTTCAAGCTTATTCCGGCACTGCCGGCGGGGAGGGGGGATTGCCATATTCGCGATTATGTGTGCTTAGGTAAAAAAATATCGGTTACAAAAGGATGTGGCATGAAAGGGGAGGGGCATGGCCCCCATGGCTCACCCATTATGACTGCCCCTATATTTATGCAATTTAAAAATTGTATTGGACATTCGGATATTATTTATGAACATAGTTCAAAAATTAAACGTGCTGCGGGTTTGTAGGTTTCTTGCTTTAACTAGGTCCAATTGGTATTCTTTAAACAATGGATAGCTTTAATGTGTTTCTGATATACAAAGTGTAAATTATGTTTTTAAAAGATTTTTATACTATTGCCCATAATTATTTTCTTTAAATATCTTAATTGCTTTTACAGATTTGGTGCCAATTTATTGCCAACTGATCTAAAACAATGAATAAAAATATATTCTTCAATGGTACGTATTACTTACATATTTTTACTTACTTAAGGAAATTACGGCTAAGATAGCAACTTTATTAAATTTGATATAAGCTGGCCCTTAAATTTTCTTAACAACATTCGGTAACACCCTGTATATTACAAATTAATGGGTTTTCAAAATAACAAACAGCACATTTTTAGTTATACAGTGTGTCTCAGGATAGGTGTTACAAGGACCTATAAATTTTTTAAAAAATTTTGTGTCCCTTTGTCCTCTTGTAACACCTATTCTTGGACACACTGTATATGTTTTCCAAAGGTTTGTTTATTTTGTTAAGGAATATAATTTAATTATTTTTTTATGCTTACCAAACATAAAACATTACAAAATTATTAATACCATTACTCCAATGTTAAAAAAAAACATATTGTATTATCGTTCCAGCAACATTTTGTTCTTGTTACAAGTAACATTTATTTAGCTGTGAACTATAACATCCTATGGGCGCGCTTGTGGCGGCTTCGGTTGTATCGGCGAGCGATGATCTCCGGAGTTAAGCAGTGGAATGCGCGCCCATAATTTGGATGGGTGTCCGGCGACAGCGGTGTTTTGGGCAACGGCACACGGTGTTGCTGCTCAGGGATGCGGACCGAGCAACAAACATCAAGCTATGGAATGAATGGTGTGTGAATGAGAAGGAGTAGGGGTCAAGCTACAATAAGCCTTCAGGCTGCAGTGCACCACCTAGGGGGCGGTCGTCGGACCTGGATGGGATGACCCCGAAAGGGTGGAAAAAAAAATAACATCCTATAAACATTTTTTTTTTTTGTACAATATCACAGAATTGTTTTGTATATTTATACAGGGTGTTTCACAACATATCCGACAAACTCTAAGGTCTAATTCTACAATTAAAAATATGAAAAAACTTTATATAAACATATGTCCTAAACGTCTTAGTTTTTGAACTACAGGGTGTTAAAAAATTAAAATATTATTGTTTTTTATAATAACTTTTATACCAATTTAAATATTTTTAAAAAATTGGGAGACGCCTCCTATGCACCAAAAGACATTTTTTGACATACAAGAAAAAAATTACCAGTGTCGGCCAGGAGAGGTTGAGGTTAAATATTTTTTAATAAAAAATGGTAAAATATATTTTTATTTTAGAAAAATGCAGTGGTGTACTTTTTTTTCTCAAAAAATATTTACCATAATCGAACGACACTCACGACACAAAAACTAATTTTTTCTTGTATGCCAAAAAATTCTCTTGGTGCATAGGAGGCGTCACCAAATTTTTAAAAATATATAAGTTGGTATAAGAGTTATTATTGAAAACCTTTTTTTTAATGTTTAACACCCTGTAGTTCAGAAGCTAAGACGTTTAGGACATATGTTCTTATAAAGTTTTTTCAGATTTTTTATTGTAGAATTAGCCGTTAAAGTTTGTCCGATAAGTTATAAAACACCCTGTATAGCATATAAGTTCCAATAAAACTTTGGATTAATTTACACTTTGGTATTCATTATATCTGTATAGGAGAGAATTAAGTCTTCACCGCCATCTAACGTATTTTTTTCTAAAGCGCAACCAAAAGATGTTTTTGCAACATTGTATACTTATAAACCTTTCTCACAAGGTTGCATGTCATTGCCCCCAAAAAATTTAAGGTTTAGAAGCGAATCTTCTATTTGTTTTTTATTTTTTTTTAATTTTGACTCAGATATATCAATCAATCTAAATCTATATTTTTGCATAGCTTTCAGGCGGCTAATTATAAGAAAAATGCAGATATTTTTGCAAAATTTGTGATTTGGCGATAAATTTTAATCAAATACACGAAAGAAATACAGTAAAAGAATTTTTTTCAAAATAAAAAAAAATATAAAAAATCCTAATTTAAAAATATTTTTTTCTTTAGCAAGGTGTTTCTTCTCTTGAGGTCAATAGCATCTGATATATATTTGGTGTAAGTAGGTGTTAAGTCTCGGTTTTTAGATAAAATAATTTAAAAATCCTAGCTACCCCAGTATGTTTTGGCAAATAAAAATAACTAAGTCAAAGCCCCTAGGCAATGAAATTCTCTGGGCCTCTTTCTCTCAAAATTAAAAAAGGAAAAGGTCTTCCTCTTTTTGATAAAATTGAAGCAAATTGGTTGCGCGGGGCTCTATCTAATGCGGGGCCCCTAGGCAGTTGCCTAATTGTGCCTAACGGATATTCTGGCCTTTGGTTATATTCATCTAAAAGATAAAGAATAGGTAACTGACAAGGGTGAGAGCGGTGAGAGCCAAAGGTGACCCTTGCATTCGTACCGATTAAACTATGGTCCTACCCTCTATTGGATAAAATGTTCTCGAACAGAGTAAAGACCTAAAGACCCGTAAAGACCAACTGGGTTGGACAAGGCGCTAAGAAATGTGTGGATTAAAATGTAGAAAACATAATTTTAAAAATCTATACTACCAAAATATTAATGACACTCTTGTTTTTGTGAGTAGGAAGGTAAAATACCTCATTTTCTCTAAAAAATATGACCCGTTTTAATGTAACCATACACATAATTAATTTTCAGTAAAAATTACAAGTAAATTTGCTATCTATAGCCCCACCATCATGTTGCATTTATTTAAACATTTTGTGGTTTCAATGAATAAACTTTTATCACACACCAGTCGCTTCTAAACCGGTAAGGTGAGGTTCTGTTGTCGTCCGTCCGTACAGCACATCCTTTTTCGAAAATTTGTTGAATGAAAAGTTTAAAAAAACTGTCGGAAATTAAAAAGAAAGTTACTCAAGATAGTTCGGTGTGCTTTTTAAATTTATATTTTTAGAAACTATAAATAAGTATTTAAATTGTAGTGATGAGAAAAATGTATTGCTTAGCCGGTGTTTTTGTAGGTTAACTTTGTTTATAACTGTTAAAAGTTTAACAGTTCTTTTGTAGTTGAAGCAAGTGTATTAAAATGGGTACGTAAATATATGTGTAACATAAGCAAATTTTCTGACTTAAACAGAATGTAAACATAATGTAAAATACCTCAGTATATTGAGGGCGAGGACACTAAAACGGTTATTTTATTGCATGTTGTGAAACATATTACTAGCTTTCATTGTTCTAATGAGTTTTTAAAAATTTTATTTTTAAAAAAGTTTTTTAACTTAAAATTAAAATAATGAATGAAACGTTCCTTAAAAATGTTCTCAATCAGTGCACAAATGTAAAATTTAAAGTCGTGGTCTACTACCTGGTTTATTTTTGTCTGAAATGCCGCAGAGTGTAAGGCCTACTAAAATGTTGGCCAGGCCGTAAAACTGCCAAAGTTATAAAATTTACTTTTACAACATTAAAATGTAGCTTTTTAATCCTTTAAAAAACAAAATAATGTGTATTGTGTGTAATTTATTGTCAAAAACCTAATATTCTTTAAAGTTTTAAACTTTAAAATGCCTATTCAAATTATCTTTCAGCTGTTTACACTCTATTAAAAATTAACAAGTCTTACCTAAAACTATAGTTCTAATTGTAAAATAATCTATTAAAAATCTGACTCCCCTTATTCTCTTATTTGGGGCATGGCTTCGCCTACAACCCTTAACATTCTTTACTCCATTTAAAGAAGTGCAGCTGTTCCTCTCATTAATGATCGTTCACTTACAAAGAGACTTCCTTCTCTCGCTCATTGTCGGGCTGTAGGGATTTATCGCTTTTTTATAGATACTTCCATAGCTTTTGCTCTGAAGATTTGTCCAATATAATTTCTCCACTTACGGTTCCCAACCGAGAAACTTGTGGTGCCACACATATGCATCCCTATACGGTCCAACTGGATAGGTCCCGAACTTCTCACTTTGTTCGTTCTTTTATCCCTAGAGTTCCTAGCATTTGGAACTTGCTGCCCGCGAAGGTCTTTCATTCCCTTCAAATCTTCCAGTATTTAAATCCCGTGTCAACAAACTCCCTCTTGACTTACTGAAGACACCCACGGTACGTTAGTATTTGGGCTTTTAGCCTTTGTGGATTGTCCAAAAAAAAATTCCAAACAACCATCAGTTATTGTCATTTAACATTAATATCCAAAAATTTTTGATTAAGTCAATAACAAAATAACCAAATATTTATCTAATACACAACCTAACAACAAAATAAAGTAGAAGTGATTATAAAAAAACATGTTCATAATTTTTTAAAACTTTTATAAAAAAAAGTTTACTGCTTGTAATAAACGAACTTAGTTTATTGCAGATTAAATATCAGTAAAGAAAAATTATTACATGCCATTAAACAAATAACTGTTAAAAATCACAAAATATTTCACACAAAATAATATAATGTGTACAGAAGTAGACAAAGTACGAAGTTTGAAGGTTTCCCGAATAAAATGTAATTAAATGCATAAGATTACTATACAGGGTGTTCGAAAAATGCACGGCCAAATTTCAGGAGGTGATTCCTCATTGAAAAATATGAAAAAAGTTCCTATAAACACGGGTCCGAAAATGCATAGTTTCCAAGATACAGGGTGTTAAACTTTTTAAAAAAATATTTCTTTTGTAATTATCTTGAATACCCTGAAACCGATTTTCTTGAAATTTTTCAGTGTTATTTCTAGTAATAAGGGCCTAAGTTAGGCATAATTAAATTAAAATTATTAAGTCCAGTGGCGTCTCACGGGACATCTTATCGAAAATAATTGTAAAAAAATGTACGCCACTGACTTTTTGTAACTTTTTTATTTTTTTTTAGAATAAGCAACTGAAAATACAACTTTTTTATTTCTTGAAATTTTTTTGTATCTTGCTTCGTTTTCGAGAAAAAAAATAAAAACCACTTTATTGCATGTTTCTTGGGACGGAATTTTTGAATTTTGACGATTTACTGAGCAAAAACAGTTAAAGATAGAGCAAAATTAATTTTACTTTCCTATCTTAACTTTTTAAGGACTATCTAATGACATTAAAAAGTGAAGGTCAACTGAAGATTAAAGAAGGTGAATGTTGAACCTAAATGTTGGACACCTTGTATCTTAGAAACTATGCATTTTCGGACCCATGTTTATAGGAACTTTTTTCATATTTTCCAATGAGGAATCACCTCCTAAAATTTGGCCGTGTATTTTTCGAACACCCTGTATACAAAAACTAGTATTTTTTTAACAAATTAAAAATGAATCTCATTAAAAAAAGAAAAAAAACCTTTTTGTTATTTTACCTATGTCGATAATTTTAAGTAGTGAACATATTAAGCTGTTTGTAATATTCAAGGTTTTTGGGGTCACGGAAAAGTATTGAAATAATTTCTATAATTTGTTCAGACAAAAAATAAATTAGATCAAATTTTTCTATAAATTTTTTACCAAAATTAACTTCTAAAAGCAAATGTACAAAATATAACAATATACCACATTTTTAAAATCGTTTTTAAATTAAATTTCTTTGGCTAGAACTACAGAAAATAGGTAATTAAGTAGCTTATTTCGTCTTAGGCAGAAGTTGCTCCCCCTGTGTATCATTTAAATTCCACGGTACGTTTTATCCTTATAAAATTATTTAAATGTTCAGGGGAGAGATAAGAGGGTCAGACTACCAATATGTAAAAACGCCGTAAAACCTGCATATTTGGTTATTTAAACATCGTTGAGGAAAATGGAACATAATAAAGTATCTAAAATCTGGAACCCATGGTAGTGATGTCAGAATATGTATTAATTATTCCGAATAGGAAACCATTATGAATTATTCCAAATATTAAAATTTTACGGATTAGTTAAATGTTACGTATTAATAGTATCTTATTATGTGGTGAAAAAAAAAGTATTTTAGGGAAGTTACGCGATTTTGGAGGATTTTCACTTGAGTACCTATTTTTTGCTCTTTACATTTTATTCGGCAAAAACGGCAACGTTTGCTTCATGGGGATATTATGGGGGTTTCGCCTTAGGTTAGGGGTCAATATTTTTAAGAGTTGCCAACACTTGTGGTGGAAATAATAAGGAACAGTGATACATAATACTACATTCCGATGATAAAACTATGTCGAAACCATACATTCCGAATATCAAAATTATCCGAATATTTACAACACTAACCCATGGTATCCAATAATTAGGTTCGCTCAAGCCCTTTAGGCTGTTCTAAAAATAGCCTTGTTCTGTAATGCTGCAAGAGTTCATATTTATAAACTTTTACTCTCGCTTTTACTTCACAGTTTTTTTTAATCTGCTTGTGCATACAATTTAATTAAAAAGTATTATTCATTGCTGATAAGATTACCACGAACCTGCAGAAAATGAGTCATGGCATAAAATAAATTACTACTGAAACTGTAGTAAGTACTAAACGGAATGTAAGTTTTTTAAAATTATTCTCATGTATTTTTATATTTTTTAAAAGATTTTCTCTAGGTTTAGTAGACCTTTTTAGAATTTTGTGATGTCTGTTTATCTGTTTGTGAGACGCTTATATAGATGGGCCTATATTTAATTCATTCTAATAACAATGCCGCTAAGAACACAAAAAATGATAAAGTAAACAAACCTTTTCGAATGCACATAGCCTCGGACAGAGCCGGAGTAAATATTTTTAGATAAATAATAAAAAATACATTGCTAAAACACGTATCACCTACTTACAAAACATTCTCTTATTTCGCCTCTGCCTACTATAAAACCGGTGGCACGTGGCGTGGTACTAGAAACCCGTCGGGTTAAATATTTTTGCTGCAATAAATCATTGTTCACAAAAGGGTTTCTTTACTTAATAATTTTTGTGTACTTGGCGGCATCGCTTTCAGAATGAATTAAATTTGGACCCATCTTTACCAAAGAATACATATCCATAAAAGCTCAAAAGTGAGATTTCAGCATATCCTGAAATTTTAGTACCTACCTTGACCACCAGATAGCGAAAGTAGTCCAATCGACCAATAGAAACTCGACCTGGGCATCGACCAATTTTCTGATTGGTCAGGTGCCAAACGACATGTAACTTTCGCTATCTGGTGATCAGGGTAGGTACTTATCTCCCCTGCAAGGCATAATACTGCGGCAAGACGTGCCCAAAATATTGCATGCCTCTCACGTCATGCAACATATGCATTATTCGAGCATGGGAAGTTGCTAATATAAGGGTTTAATGTGGTAAATGTAAATGCGTTCGTTGTATTTACCTTCTATGGCACGTTGCATAATGCGTGTTTAATGTATCATTGGTAGACGACCGCTTGACGTAACGCAAATAATTTTATAGGTTATTAATACCGCTGCCAAGGGTATTTGCCTCACCTGGATGTATTGATGCGTTTTATTCCATTATTGTGTTGTTTCGTTTCTGTCTTTTTCTTATCACATATAGGTAAATAGGATTTACTATATTGACAACTAATTGTAACGACATCAAGAAAAATACGACAATCTAATAGAGGCGCTTAATTTAAATGGCTATACTTAGTAATTTATTAAAAGAAACACAAAAGTAATAAAAAAACCCGCAACAAGCACATTTGGATTTTTAAGGATATTTTTTTAACTACAAACAATGCGAAAATGTGTATTGTGTCCCCTATGCTATATATATATATATATATATATATATATATATATATATATATATATATATATATATATATATATTAATAAAAGGTAAAGTTCTTTGGGCATATGGCTCGTCAATGACTGTAAAAATTAATAAATAAAAAATACCCTTCTAGAATTCGGCTACTATGGTTGGTTGTTTAAAAATTACGGAGTCTCCAAAAGAAAATGGAATACCCCGGGCCCGACCAAGACAGTCAGTCGGGGCTTCATCAAGGCGTCTAGCGACCTGAAGCGGTTTGACAAGTCTTAACGAAGACGAAACACGTGTCACCGTCTTGGTCGGGCCCGGGGTATTCCATTTTCTTTTGAGACTCCGTAATTTTTAAACAACCAACCATAGTAGCCGAATTCTTACAGGGTCTTTTTATTTATTAATTTTTACAGTCATTGATGAGCCATATGCCCAAAGAACTTTACCTTATATATATATATATATATATATATATATATATATATATATATATATATATATATATATATATATATATATAAATAAAAGTTAATATATTAGAAAACTGGTTTTACATTTTTTTCTATTCAGTTGTTGCTTATGACTAATACTTTATTATATTTATTTTGTTATTATTTATTATTGGTTTCATAATCTAATTTTTATAAGTAGCAAAGTATTAATTGGGATTACAGGAACGAATATATGGGTCAAAGATAAAACCCATCACTTTTCTGGCAATTTTATGGTGCTTTGGAACACGAACAATAATTTTTATCCCACTTATCAGCATTTTAATCTCTAAACCTTAATAGTTTTAAATAGTTATTCAGAGATGAAAATAAAATGAAAAGTTTAATCCATAACTATTCCAATACTTATGCGTTTGTATTGCAAGCGACCAAGTGGTTGTTTTTATAAATTAAACCAGTTCCGCATTTGGTAAATTTAGTTTGTTGTCATTTAGTTAGAGTGATAAAATGAGATGTTGCAAAAGTGAAAATATTATTCAAGAAAAAGTTATAGTTACTTATGTTGGAGGGTATTTCGGTTTAGAAAGCAAAATAGAATTAGAAGGTAAGTTTAACCTAACAATTTAACTTTTAATATCCTTTTTTTTTTCATGCCCTGAATTCGAATCCGGAGTTTGTTTTGTTCCATCAAGCTTGAGTTTTAAGTTACGAAAAACCCTAAAAATTTCTAAAAAATGTTAGTGGTCTTTTTCGCATTTGGTCAAAACTCAAGTCGGACGAAGCAAAACGGACTCCGGATTTGAGTCTGGGGTATCAAAAATTATATGAAAAAGTTGGTACTGTAAAAAGTAGTGTTAACTTGTGTTCTGTGTGCCGTTGCGCTACGAAAAACCCTAAAAATTTCTAAAAATTGAAAAAAATCTTTTCGCATTTTCAGTTGTTTTAGTGGAGGCAAAAACTTGTTGACATTTGTTCCGCAATTTAGGAACACAAAACGACATTTAGTAACAAAAAGTTCCTCATTGTTGCTTTGGTGGATAGGTACTTTAAGAATCACCCTGTTTATACTGAAAAATCTCGATATTTGTGTTATGACGCTGTTACAGCAAATGGGCGATATTATCCTAAAAAGCTGCCACCTCGAGCAGCTTTTTAGGATAATTTTCCAAGATTTTTCTATTAGGATCAGGGTCGGATTTGGGGAATGGCAGGCGGGGCTCCTGTCCTGGGGCCTTCACAAGTAAGGGGCCTGCACAAGGATATAGGGGCCCCCACAGCGAATTCTTTCTTATCGAAAAAGCTCGCAATGTGGACCCAGGGCCCCACAATGTAGAATGGCCCCGGGGTCTCCACAACTCTAAATCCGGCCCTGATTATAATGAGTTAACGCATACTATGCTAACAATATACTATCCGCATAATTTTCGTATAATTTATTTGCATTTTCAACATTTAACATTAATTACAACAAACAACAAAAAAAAATAGCAAGAAACTGTAATTTCGCAGTAAAACAATCTCAAGACAAGTCTTTTCTAGGACAAGGTTACTATGGGCAAAACACTTTTTGTATGTGTATGTATGACTTTGTTTAGGAAAAACAAAATATATTACTATAGTGGAAATAAATACTACAGCAGAGATAACTAAATAGTTACTTTGTTTTTCCTACTCGGATTTTAGTTTTTCTTTTACGTATTTTTGATTGATAACTGATAAAAATAAAATGAAAGCAATAGGATGTGGGTTTGTGTGTACACGTTTAGCCTCTTCAAAATGTTCATAAGTAATGCGTGGAAAGTGGACGGTCTTAAGTGTGTGGAAGACTAACAGGTGGAACTTAGACAAAGAATGCCAGCATGTAAACATTTCCTGATACGATGACGCATTGGACCCGCTTTGTTGTTGCTTTCATAAAGCTTTTAAAGTATCTAAACTTGTATATTGTAAGTTGGACATATTTCATTTAGAATTGTGATCCTTAACAGATAAAATAAACGATTTTATACAAAAATAACGGGAAAAAAGCAACCCAGTTTAAAAATTGAGAACAGTATTTAATGCCATTCACGTTATCCTTCTTACCGTTTCGTGATATAAATTATAAATAATAATATGGCAAGTTGTAGAACGGAAACAAGTAGCTCTGCACATTTATACCAAGCGAAAAAAGTTATATTACACGCAAAAAGTTATATTATTTTGATGTTATTTTGCATAATTTTTTATCGTAAAAGAAGCAAAAATTATGACGTTTATAGCATTATTAATTAATTATTAAGAGCGGAACGTGACCTGGTTTAGACCGAATTTCGAGACCATAGACGATTTTGGCCCGTTTTGGTGCTTTGACTTTGGTAGGTAACAATTGGTATGTTTTACGTCACAACAGTGACGTCTGTGTATCCGAATTCGTTTGGAACATTTTTAGTAAGTAAATAGAAGAAGAATCTTACCTAACAGTTTATTTGTTTTCAAAGCATTGTTCATTTAGCAGCAATATTTAAATTAAAATATTTGCAATTATTAATATTAATATTGAGGTTAGGCTGTTGTTTTATTAAAAGAAATAAAATTTAAAGTAAGACCAACAACTTTAGAACAGAATGGGGCATACAAAACCCATCTAGCGACCCGCAAGCCACGGTATAGCATTTAACAAACCAAAGTGGGTACTAAAGTTGGCGTGACGTTACTAATTTGACATCCGAAGTTGGTTGGTAGGCATTAACCACCAAACTGGGCTATCAAAATGGGCCGAAATCGCCTCATGTTAGTAGTAACATCATTATTGGTGATAAAAGTTGGTCATTTTAGTGTAACCTTGGCCTTGAACGTGACTTTGGAAAAAAGTAAGAAATTTTATTTCGGTTGTCGTCGGTTTTAGAAAAAATTGTATAGGACCAAAATTGTAGAGAATAAAAATAAATATAAAAAAATGAAAACATTATTTTAAAAAAATGTGTTTTGGGTTAGCTAATTTTGTGGCAAAATTTGCTAAGTACATGTAAAAAACACCTAACTACAAAAATTGAACACAATCAAAGAATAAATAAGTACAAAAAAGAAACAAAAAATAAAACAAAAATTAAATTGTCGTATTTATTTGACTGTTGGACATTTAAAAGAAAAAATGTGTAAAACTATGAATTGATAATTTTTTGTTAAAAAGAATTTTGATGATTATGACATCATGCTGGCCATCTGGATACATCACTCAAGAATGTTTGGAGTAAGACATTAATTTGTGTTTAACAATACAGTGTGTCCAAGAAGTTCGGAAACGCTCAAATATCTCAAATAATTTTGAACAAAACTGGGAGAAATTTGGTACTTTAGAATAAAACTATTCTCTGAATTCAGTGTTGATATCGGCGATATTTGCCAGATCTTCACTTTCGCAGAAATCAATTCAAGGTTTTTAAATTTAAATGTGATACCATTTTTTTAAATTTTATTTTTGGTTTCCCACTGTTTTTTGCTATACAGTGGTATAAATGTTTTTTTTCTTAAGTATTTTTAGCAAAAAAGTTTAGTTCGGTAAAAATAATAGGTGTAAAGGTAATATATGAACACTGAATTCAGAGTGTGATTTTACCCTTTTGCCGAATTTTGTCCAGTTTGTTTTAAAATTATCTGACATAGTTAATCGTTTCCGAACTTTGTACACACTGTATATGTACATAATTTTGGATTATTTTTGAACCACCCTTAGTGTGCTATCAATACCGCAAATATTATCAAAAGTAAAATATTTGTGTATATTGTTACGTTAAAAGATAAGAAATAATCTAAACCACACAATACACAAAAAAGCCTTTATAGAGATGGCAAATAAAAACTGGTAAAGGCTAAAAAAGAATTAACCTTTATGCAACTTTTTAACTACAACTAAAAAGCTTAATTTTTTTGTTTTAAAAACTTCGTGAAAATTTAAAATATTTGTTAATGTTATTGATACCTATATAAAATATTGAAATAACAGCCATAGGACCAAACATATTCCTTAAATTAAGATAACCCCTGTTTGTTAAAAAAAAGGTGCTAAACACCTTACTTTTTGATGGGGAAAAATTTTCGCGTAAATAAAGTCTTTGCAAAATATCCATTGACTTTGCAACCGTTAATTCGAAGACATCAACTGTCTGCCCTGTCCCTCTGGCAGTTACTAAAAAAAAATGAAATGATTTCAAAAATAAGGGCTACATTTTAACTATTCCTTATTGGCTTTTAAAATTAAGCGACTTGGCAACATTGTTAGCGCCCCCACTGAAACAATTTTGAACTATCTTAGTGCAAAATGGCATTTCATAGTCAAGTTCTGCTTTGCTGTTGTTGCAGTGAATATTGTATCTTTTAAATATATTTTTATGATTTATTGAATAAATTACAAATACAAAAAAAATAGGGTGGGCCAAATTCGACGCTTTTTATAGGAAACTCAGGTTTTCGTATGTCTTATACAAAAACTGGCCCCCATTTGCAAGGCTCAAATTTCAAGCCAAACTTTCGGGTAAATACCGCAATTCGCTATTTTGCGTCGTTTAGTCGCTACAGCGTGTTTCTTAATTTCGTGCGTTTTCTTTAATTTTTTATAACTTTTTAATTTTTGAAGATTTTTTAAATCTGTAGAAAAAAATTACGGCAACTTTTATGCAGATTATAGATATGCTCTTTATTTTATTTTGAGGTAACCCATTTTTGTGTTTTTTTTGCCTTGTTTTCAAAAGTGCTTGCTTCTAGCCAAGACACAAACCAAAAATCGGATAAATCGGATAATTTCTGTAAATATGGTAAATATTTCTCTCCTTTTTTGATCCAAATACCCATTTTTATCAGCTGGGCCATATCATCATTAAATGCCCCTATTTTTAATTAGGTGTGTTCGGTTACAAAAGATGTGGCATAAAGGGGGAAGGCTCCCATGGCCCCCTTCCTATGACCGCCCCTGCGTGTTGCAATATTTCAACATTGTTCTTCTAATTTGAATTCCCGATTATACTTACCTTATTAACGTTAATACACTATATGTTTTAAATATTTACTTAGGTATATTTTTACCCAAGAAATAATTTTTTGAAACATTTCCATAATAATCATAAAAAATTATGTACAAAGGTATCAAAGTCACATAACAGACGTAGGTCGCTGTTGTTGGTCAAGGTTTTATTACTTGATAAATGGTAATTAAAAACAAATTCACAAAAATCTAATATTACCTGTTAAAACAATGAAAATAAACGTGAATGCGCTTAGTAAATTTGCTATTTTTTAACAATAGATTAGCATAAAGTGGTTGGCATTAAATAAAAAAATATATAAACAACTTAAACAAAAAACCGCTACTTGTTTTTATTACAAAAAGGTGTTTTCTCGTTTGGGGACTCGTCATTTGGGCACCTAATAAAATTTTACCTGGTCTGGCCCTTTTTTTCTGTTTTGATCCCCTGAACAAAATGCATAATTAGTTCGTCTTGTTTGGTACCCCTAATGTATAATTTAATAATTTAAACAGACATATTCATTCCAAGTTTACATAAGCGATGTAATGCGCATGAGCCAAATGCGAATTTGAATAAAACCTATGTGTAAAAACTCCTAAATTGGTGACAATCTTATTGCATTACAATAGTTTTGTTATTATTACAGAATATGGTTAGTTCTGGTAAGCAAGTAATATTTTTAATTCCTTAATTAAACCCAAGACTAATATACACTTTATAAATCCACTAAAGAATTATATTCCACCTTTAGGGTACCAAACGAGAAAAGATAATTATGAATTTTTGCCGAGGTGCCCAAACCAGAAAAAAAGGGTCAGGACAGGTAAAATTTTATTTGGTGCCCAAGCGAGAATTCCCAAACGAGAATAAACCCAAAAAAAAACCTTATCATACCTTGCCGCTTCGTCTACTCTCAGCGCAAAAAGGCTCCGACAACCGGCGGAATAAATTTTGGAGTCAACGTCATAAACCGGATATAAAAATTTGCACTTGACATTTACATTTTTGTTTTTAATGAGTTCAGTGCATATTGCCCGCCCGACAAGGATAGCTATATTATTTTTAAACCATTGTCCGAGATGAATTCTATTCTATTCTATTGTTTTTCTTGGTTTTGGTCCCTTCAGGTCGAATCCACCAGTTCTCCCCCTTCCGGACTACGCTTTCCAGGGCTTCGTCGGCGGAAAATCTGGATAATCGAGCTCGTAGCTCCCAGATATTCCAAAAAGCTAACAAATTAACTCTACAATCGATGCAATGCATAAATTGTCGGCTGTCAAACCCAGAGCTGCTACTAGTGTTACGTATAACCTTCACTTTCACTTCTGACAGTTCCCATGTCATGCCCATCTATTTCCCGCCATTTGAGAAATACTTCGTGTTCACTACCGAACAAGTTACCATCAGCTTATAGGAATCTTCGCTCACAGTGCTTAGCCCCAGAAGAAAGATGCCGTCAATCCGTCAATTTAGCGTAAATCTTTCCTTGATCCCCGAAGGAAAAAATGTCCGTACGGCACCTCTAACCGTCACCCCGGGAAGAACTTTGTAGTCCTCTACGCACGTCCGCACTGTCCGGAGGTCAAACAAAGAGTCCGAGATGTATTCAAACGCGGTTAAATAGGTGACGTATATGACGTCACTGTTTAGCAAGAAAATGTAATGTTTTTAAAATGGTTTGAACCGTATAACAACAAAAAATGGCTTTGATAAGTTTGTCAAAAATGTTTAGTAATCCGCAAACCGAATAAAAAACGGCTTGTGTCAAGGTTCAACCAATAGCTGCAAATTGCAAAGTAAGTTGTGTATGTGCCTATAATAGGCCGGTGTTTTTGCGCAGCGTAAACTAAGCGGCGCGGTGTGATTATATTTTTTTATATATTTAACATAAAACCTAATTTTGGAGATTGTACCCATTGTACACTTTAAAACAAGCCCCCTAATATCTTTTTTTTTTAACAAATAGTTACTAGGTACATAGTAACAAAAAAACACAAAAAATATATTTGATCTATGTATGTACAGGGTGTTTTTTTTTTGGTTGGGATTATAGGGTATAGGCTAAACGGTAAGAGATACAAAAAATAAGATACGTGACTAGTTTTTTTAGTGCTTTGTTTAATGGCGCAATCAGATCCACACTAACTTAATTGGGTTAGAAGATACGGGGTGATTCTCAAATTTTGACAATTTTTAATATGTCTTATTACCTGCTCGCACATTTATGGAGATAACAGCAAACTTTAAATACAAAAGTTTTATAACTTCTAACGTCCAGTGGCTTACCTAAAATAAATATGAATATTTGAATTCTTGAGATATTATTCAAACTTGCCCTGTATCTGAGTATTTCAAAAATTGCATTGTTCTAAACAGCAAAATTACAAAAGAAAATAAATAAAATAAAAAATTGTTAGCCATGGATAAAATCAATATTCATTTATTTTTTAAAGGGTTTGTGTATAAAAACCCCAATTTAACAAGAATGCAAAAACAATTATTAACCAAGACAATAACAACCACAGAAAATAGATTCATTTTTTTAATAACAACTAAACAATTATCTCAAGAACTTATTAATTTTTTTGGTATTTAATTACAATCTATGCTCAAATCCTTTTCATTTTGTTTGATGCATTTTTGGACTCGGCTTGTAATCGAACTAATGGCGATATAAATGTGGTAGGCACCTTTTAATAAAATTAAAATACTTTACCTAAAGTTTTTTTCAATTAGATTAAAGATTAATAAGAAGAATACCAAATATTTACATCTATTTTGCCAATGCATCGAACAGAATATAAAGCTTTTGAGCATATTTTGTGATTTAACACCAGCGCAAAAAAAAATATTAAGTACTTGAGATGATTGTTCAGTTGGTATTATAAATAAATCTATTTTCTGTGGTTGTTATTGTTTTGATTAGCACATGTTTTAGTATTCTTGTTAAATTTGGTTTCATACCCTTTAAAAAATAAATGAATATTTATTCAATCCATGGCCAATTATTTTTTTGTAAGTTTCGAACTTTTGTTCCATTTGTCCCTTTTAACACCTACCCAGGGACACACTGTATATTGCTGTAATCACAAGAAGAAATACCATTTTTTAAAATATCAAAAACATGGTGAGTTATTTAAAAAAAAAACGGTTGTCTGCAAAGTCGGTTTACTAACGATAGTTGAACGTGACAACGTCGAAACAATCATTACCTTTATCGCCGCAATTATCGTTGCTATAAACAATTTACACCACATTCACTTTTAACTGCACGCTCACTCAAGTAGGAGAGAAACAGATGTCGAACGACGCGGAGATTGTGCCTCTTTGTCTCTCGTTCCGCGCTCTCGCTTGCACTTCACGGCTTAAATGGAACGCGCCAAGTAACGGCACATGAGTCAGGTTTTTAGTGCGTGCAGCCCGGGTCCACGAGTTGGGTTATATCTTAAAGACTAAAAGATTCATATTTATTTTAGGTACGCCACTGGATTCTACGTAAAAAGTTATAAAACTTAAGTATTTAAAGTCTGTTTCTATCTCCATAAATGTTTGAGTAATAAGACATAATAAATAATCGGCCAATTTCGAGAATCACCCTGTGTCTTCTAAACCAAACAAGTTAGCGTGGATCTTATATCGCTATTAAACTAAACACTTAAAAAAAAAACGGGACACTTATCTCAGTTTTTTTGTACCTCTTACCGTTTAGCCTATACCATATACCAACCATAAAACCACCCTGTATGTACAAGTGCGAAGCCATTTCGTGTATAGAGTTGGGATACCCTGTATAGTATAAGTGAATTTTCTGTTAGTCTGGTCATTTTTTAAGCATATAATATAACTTTACACTATTGTTTGACTAATAAGGTTGTAGTGTAATTTTTACGCCCAAAGTAATTTTAACACTATTTAATTAGTGTTGGTCTATTAAAATTGTGGTCGTACTAAGGTTAACATAGGTATATAAATATTGCCAAAGCGTATTATTATGGTAGCACAGCGCACGTAAATGACGTATGCACACCAAATTTTAGTATTTCGCCAGGACTTTGAACTATCACACGATATTTTATGCCTTGTCTGCTGTTATTTGGACAAGGTGGTCTAAGCTATTATCAACAAAAGATCCGATAAGACCAGTTACTGCTGAATATTAATTTGAATATTTACTTTTAACACGACAAAAAAATAATAGTTTTTTAGTACCAAAAATAAATGTCTTATACTAGAAAAAATTGAAAAGCAAAAAAAAGTCTTTAGGTATAGAAGGAACAGTTTAAAAATGTAAATTCGGTACTCTTTGATAAGAAAAAAAATCACAAAAAGTTTAAAGCAAATAAATCGGCATGCTTGTCTTGGCGGCCGCCTTTGCTATATTTTTTTATGATATGCCGGTTGATGCAGCTCGTCATCGCACTATGGGATAGAAATTATTTTTTTGGTCAAAATTCTGAAAATTACCAATCTAACTTAAAATGAGGTGCTTTTTACTGCAAAAATATTATAAATTATTACAAATGCTTTTTGGGAACCTAAAACCTATTATATGTTATTATAAATTTACACCCCCTTAACATTATTATTTTTTATTGTACAAAATAAACTAAAATGTCAGCTTGTTTGGTTAATTCGGTAGTATTCTAATCAGTAATCCGATGATTATTATCTCATATGATGTACAGGGTACGAGAATAGGTATGATTTTTTTAATGGAATACCCTGAATATTATATCACCACCAAAAAATCTTTTAAAATGCTTACAATAAAAATACTACATTTGATGTGTCTATCTCAATTACTTTCGGAAATATGACCATCCAAATCTGAAAAATAATTTTAAATTATTCTTAGAAGCGTAATAGAGATACATCTTCCCAACTTTTTTATTTTTTAACGTATAAAATAAATAAAAAACCCTGTTTTATTGGGTAGATTCTGCAGAATCCATATCTTTCATCAGAATGCTTTTATCTTTTAGGATATACAGTGTAGGACAAACCATATTAAATTTTAAAATGGAAAACCTTGTAAATTATAAAAAAATCTTGTATCTATTCTTTCCTCAGAAGTAGCAAAAAGTAGGAAGGCAATTGTAAGTACAAAAACTGATAAAGAAAAAGGTAAAAAAATCTTTGACAAAAGTAGCGAGACTTCGCGAGACTGCATCGGAAACACAACAATAGCTCTTATTATTTAAACTCTTTTACTTTTTTTAGTAAACAAGGCTAATAATAAACTAAGTAGATTAAATGTTGTATATTTATGTTTACATAAAATACATTTTCAAGTTTCTTATTACCCCAATAGAAATCGTCATATCCTTTTATAATTTTGCGTACATGTATTTTGAAGTATCTACTTTGAAATACAAATTTAAGAGAAGCAAAAAAGGTCTTTACCTAAAACCCTAGTAGAGGGAATATTGTGCTTAACTTTTACTTGTTTTTACCTTAAATTTGGGCCGTCCCGATCTGCTGCTGAAGCCTGTCGCTTCACGGATTCGAGCTTTATTCAGGGGCGCATTTAGAATCGACGCCCGGTAACTACCCGGTAAAGACATGCGCAATATGCAAGACCTTATCAAAACTAAACATAAGGAACAAATTCATTTGCCAAGGTCAAGGTTGGGGTAAAGTTTACCCCGATTTTGTCGAATCTGAATGCAGAATACAGAATTTTTTCTCAAGGAGCAATATTTATTTTTTTTTGCATTCCTTATTAAATATTTATTATTATTTTAAATAAGCAAAGTAGGAATACAATGAGAAAATTAAAAGTCCTTCCCCCATTTTATCTTTTGAGTGTGACAAGATATTGAGATCTAGTAAAATTTGGGTAAAAGGGTGTCATTTAAACTACTTTTTGGCATAAAAATGATTTCGGTTACGTGGGCTAGTACCAAGAGGACACTAGGAACTTTTTTTTCAAATGAAAAGGAAAGTCATGTAGCACCTCGTTTTAAAGACCTACTCAACGCTACTTTGTTTTTGAAAATAGGTCCAGCCGTTCCAGACTTAAAACCGTTTAAAATTTGGCTTAAATAGTGTAAAAACAATGCGGTTTTAACATGATCCCCTTTCTATTGGAACAAAAAGTTGCTAGTGCCCCCTTGGCACTGGGCCACGTGACCAAAATTATTTTTATGCCCAAAAGTAATTTGGGTGACAGCCTTTACCCAAATTTTACCCGATCTCGATATCCTGTTGAAAAGATAAACGGGGGGTTTAAATACCCATTTTGTTTCACTGTATTTTAAAAAAGAAGGGCTAGTTAAAAATCCTTTCCTCCCCTGAGCAAAATCATTTGGTTTACATATAATCCTAAATAAGTAAATGTAAAAATCCAGCTTCTTACTTTGTTTCAATTCTTCCAAAGTTAAAACATTATTAGAAACTTTTTAAAAATTCCTGGCCACCCCATTTCAAAGAATTTCTTTCGTTCGTAAGTTTTACGTTTTCATTGTTTTCCCGATTTTCTGAGAAATTTTTAATTTATTACTGTAAAAAATTATACTCAGTACATTTGCCTTAAATGTTTTCTTCTTTTTAAGGGCCAGACCAAATCAAACCTACCGACAGTCACATCGCAACAGATCCCGCAGCCTACGTAAGATTAAGAATTCCAGAAAGCGGAAAGGCAATTGAAACTATCCCTCCAATATCAGTACCTGGTTATGTCAAAAGGGCAGCAGAAACTTATCCCGATAACATCGCTCTCTCGTGGAAAGAAGGAAAGGTCTGGAAATCATTCACATATCGGTAAGAATAAAATTAACCAGTAATATAGTCTTTCTGCTATATTCAATAGGAAAATATGATGATTAACACTCAAATACTCCTTTACAATAGGTTCGTGAAACTAGCAATGGAAAATTGTCAAAAATTTTAAAAAGCCTGAATTTGTTGCTTTTTAGTTGCTAATTAGTTGCGAAATAAACGATTTCGTTGCTCAAACCGGTCGTGAGAAATCGGTAACAGTTCCAGCTTTCTATTAATAAAGGTGATTCGATTTGTTGCTAATTTGTTGCTGCAAAAGAAAATTAGAAATAACTATTTTTTTAACTTTTGACAAAATTAATACTGTCTACACTAGCTTTACACCCGATTCTTTAGGTAAAATTTAATCTAAAATTTGTTGCTGCTCACAAAATTGATGGTCACAGTGTATAGAGTCAGCAATAAAATAGAAAGTTAACTGATCTTCAATCTTTCCCGACTTCCGGTTTCTATTTTGTTGCTGAGTCTACACTGGAACCAACAATTTCGTGAGAGCATTACATTTTTAGATTGAATTTTTCTGGGGAAAATCGGGTGTTAAGCTAGCATAGACAGTATTAACTTTGTCAAAATTTGTTGTTACTAATTTTTTTCTGAAGCAAGAAGTTAGCAAAAAATCAGCTCACCTTTATTCAATATATTACACCTTTTTACCGTACATATATCCATGCTAACTTAATGGAAACCTGGAACTGTTATCAATTTCTCACGATCGGTTTAAGCAACAAAATCGTTAATTTGACAACTAATTAGCAACTAATAGCAACAAATTCTGGTGTTTTTTAAATTTTATTTTACTGATTTTCTATTGCCAGTTTTAAGCATCTCTTTACAATTTATCTTAAGAAGTCCCTTTCATTTAGCTCAAAAAATTTAAAATTTATAGCCTTTTTTTCCTTGATTTTTTCCACTAATTTTAAAAACTTCTTGGTGCGTTAGTTTTTAAGCTGTGAACTTTTCTAAGATCAAAATAGACTTGTAGAATATTTGAACATACATATACTGTTGATTTTTTGACTGCTATAAAATATACTTAACACTCCTAAGGTTTGCTCACACATAACCACAACGAGCCCGCAGCGTAGCTTAGCCGTGCGTCTCAATTTTAAAATGTAGGGGAGACGCGACAATTTAATATTAAACTTGCAGCTTTGCTATTGTAAATGGAACATTCTATATATTTCTATAAAAATCAGTTTTACAAGCAATTTCAAGAAAATACAAATCATGTTAACCGCCATGTTTATCGATTTGTTAAAAAAAATGATGAAAGAAAAGGGCTAATGTGATTTTTTACACATATTTAATAAACAGTCCTATTAACGTAAAAATACAATTCTGATGAACGATTATTTGAAAATTAGTTTTACAATTATATTTTTAAAATATTCCATAACAAACTAGAAGTCTAAACCGGTATAATTTTTTTGTAAAAAGGTGAAAAAAATTTAATTGTTATTAAAGTTAAAGACTCTTATATTTTATAATTAGTAATTTTAAGCTCTTTATAATTAGTTTAAGCATATATACATTTAACGGTTATGGTAAAACTGAACAGAATGTAGACTAAGTTAAGTTGAATAGTCTAATATTAACTTTTGTTTTGTAGGTATGCATGGTTGGTATACAAAACTAGAAAAAATTATATTTAAATTTAAGTTTTTAAGCGGGCCATTAAAAATCCACTTTTTGATTTTAATATATCTATTAACATATTTTGGTAGCTTTAAAGGTTAAAAGTAATACCCCGGAACGGTTTTTGAAAATTTTACCTTTTCATTAATTTATGAGTGATTAAAAATTACGAGTACTTCTTTTGTAAATTACAATATATCAGCAAATAATTGCTGGATTTCGATAAAAATTGGTTTGTGTGCTAAGAAATAGTAAACGAACAGAAAAAAATTAACGTAAATAAATTATTGCTTATAAATAATTAGTTTCTTAATAAACAAGTGAAAATTTATTTTACATCTCGGTGTTGTAGAATAATTTTGTTTATATAACAATATTCGTTAATCTATTAACTAAATGATAGCACAAAAAATCTAACCAGAAAAAAGATATAAACGCTTTAATGCGTCAGAGACCGTTTTTTGTTCTGGTAAGAGAGCACCAAAATATTCATGTGCTATTATTTAGTTAATAGATTAAGGAATATTTTTTATAAACAAAATTCTTCTACAGTGTTGAGAAGTTAGCTAAATTTCAATTTGTTTATCATAAAACTATTCTAATACTATTCCTTAGCACAAAAATCAATTTTTATTAAAATACAGTGGTGAATAGCACAGAAGACCAGCGTCTACTTATTAGACAAGTTTCATTGTCCAACGGTAGGATATTAAATCCTGCCGTTGATGCCCTACTGAAACCGCATTCAGTAAATACGAGCATCAATTGCAGTGGGGTGCTATGTATGTTATAAAGCACAAGGAAAAACTCCCTACTGTCTTGGTGTATTATACAAAGTATTTTACTCGCTTTAAAGAGAGTCAAAGAAAATATCCTGCTTTTCTATGCTGCTGCACGACTCACTGATGAGTTCCTGTAAGGCAGGCGAAACCGGTCTGGGGAAAGAGTCGTGGTGGACAGCATAGAAAAGCAGGATGTTTTCTTTGACTGTCTTTACCGTATTAGCTCTATAGAACCAGAACTTATTGATAGATAGATTAAGTCAAATAGTCGATTTTTGGTGACTTGCTTAAGAAATTTTGAGTCATTAAAAAAATAGTATGTTTAAAACATTAATGGTACTGCTTTTCCTTTTTGTTTAAAACAGCAAGTTAACTTTTATTGTAATTAAAAAACAACGGTACACATATGTTGTCAACAAGCAGAACAAAACAGTATAAAATTAAACTCCAAACTGCTTTGTTGTACCTCTATTCCCTATTATAAAATTTATGAAGTTACGGTCCCCACTTTTAAAAGAGACCTAATAGGTCCCATAAAACAATAAAAAAATAAAAAGGGGCAAACTACCAGTTTCTAACAGTCAACCATCATAAAGCTGTGTCTTGACAAAAGTTAAATGATTTACTGTTTGAAATTATTGTACTCTTTCATAGCAGGGTGGTCCTCACAAAACAACAATTTCTCTTTGTATGGTATATAAAATCGTTTATGGTTTTTAGAGAAATAAAAATGTTAAAAGTTTTAAATGTTTCTTTTTGTTACAATACGATCTTAAATTTTATTATACAGTGTGGTTCATTTAGTGCAGTGGCGTATGACGAAGTTAAGGGCCATTTGCAACAGATTTTTCGTGCTCAATATTTGACGTAAGTTAAGGCTTCTCTTACCATCGCCTTACCAAAATATTTCTAAAACTTTGGTTTTTAGAATTGAGACCCTGAGTTTTTATCATAACTATTACTAAAAAACTATTTAAATCATAATAAAATATATATTTTTTGAAGAGGATTATTGTTGTGTCCGCCTCACCTCAATTTTAAACACTCTTATACTCGATGGCAAGATATAAGAGAAATTATGAAAGCTTATACACAATTAATTTTATTATCACATCTATTGGCTTATCCTTGGCTTACGCTGTTTTTTAATTGGTTTGCTGCTGACTAGTTTTGGCAAAGGACAACCATCAAGTCCACGTTGATCCTTAAATTTTAGGAACTTTCCTAATATTGGATATTTTTTCTTAGTTTAAAAGCAGGTGTTTGACTTAAGAAATTTAGATAGCTTTAAGGTTATAAGGTTTAAAATATACTTAATATATTACACAAAAACAAAAATGACTATGACTGAACAAAAATCTTAACGAAAAAATTGTGATTTTAACCGTCTCTATGTAAAATATAAAGTTTATTTTTTGTAAAAGTAACCGTCTTAACATTTTTTAAAAGCAGAACACTATTTGTTATTTGTAGTCAGTACTTGGCCGAAATAAGAACAGTCGCAAAAGCATTCATACATTTAGGTTTAGAAGAAAGACATTCCGTATGCATTCTTGGTTTCAACAGCGTGGAATGGTTCCTGTCAGATTTGGCAGCCATATTTGCTGGGTAAGTTAACTAAACGTTTTGAGCTTATTCTAGAAGTTTTTTGCACGCTGACACAAGAGATTCTTGTCTCTTGGTCTCGTCTCGTCTCGTCTTACCGCGACAAGAGATTTTTTTATTTTATCTTGATACTCGAAACGAGAGAAAAGAATGACCCTTCTCCCGCCGAATTTTTTTTGTTTCTCTCGGGATTTCTCGTTTTCTAAGCTAGAGATTTTGATATTTATCGGCAACAAAGTTATAAAATATCAATTAATCCTTCTGGCAAAGGTGTGATTAACCCCCAAAACCTAAAGGTAAACCCTTTTATTAATATCTCACATTAAATAAAAATTTTGACAAGCTGTCATATCAACGAAAATAACAGACTTCAAAATTGATAGTTGTACTCGGGGTCGAGATACCTTTAAAATAAGGTACCTTTCACACCATTTTTCCATTTAAGGTTTTGGAAGTGAGTCTCACCCTTGCTTGAGGGTTGGAGTTCAGGGGGGTACTACTGTACTACTGCTGAATACTAAGAAATTGAAAATTAAGCAACAAATACATATTGTTTTTTATTTATTTTCCATTTTTGTCGATACGGCATAAATTTCCTCAACTTTTTGTGGCGTCTATAAATTTTTTCTTTTGAATTTTATTTTATCAGCATTACTTATTAACGTCCTTGTGAAATCTATTTGCCTACAACATAATGATGTAATAGTTACAATAGGATTTGTGTTTTAATTTAGTTGAATTAAATAAATGTAGCAAAGAAAAATTAACTTACTGAATAAAGTTTAAATTTTGTGAGTAATTATGAATAATTTACATAATGTATATTACGAGTATGTTTTGACGTCATGATTTCGATATTGGACACAGGATGAAACAAAACCTAAATAATTTTATTTTAGGTACATACAATAGTATGTCTATAAATTTCAAAATTTTATTTTACATTTAAAAAAAATTAATAAATATAAAATTGCTTACTTTTACCTATTTTTTTTTATTATTTATTTATTCAGCAAGAAAAAATTTTGACCTGCGAAAAGATCTTCATTTAAAACTACCTAATTGAAACCTATACAGGGAAGGCCTAGAACCCATCCCTTCTCTCCCCTTTTAAAATTTAAACCATTTGGATTATTTCGATGAAATTTGGAAGGACAGTATATGAGCAAGGTCTACATTTTTTGACACATCAATTGGCAAAAAATAACTTAAAAGGGGGTGTTGCGGAAGCAGCTAACGAGTACTTTGTAACCCTTGAATATAAGTAAATAACCCTTACCTACTATAAAATGGCGGTACTTCAATAATTATCTGAATAGGTACCTGATTTGGATGACCATATTTTTAAAACTAATAAAATATGAAATAATTAATGTCGTATTTTTTAAAACCCTTTTTAAAATCCTTTAATTGCTGATATTGGTGTTAATATACAAGATAGGACAAAAGGTATAACTTTTTAAATAAAACACCTTGTATATTGTACCACCATTAAAAAGATCTTGAAAAGAGCTTCAAGAAAATACCACACTTATTATATCCAACATTCTAGTTTCGGAAATACCATCCAAATAAGGAATTAGGGTAATTAAGTATAATAAAGAATTAACATTTTAGAGTAGGTAAAGGTATTGGCTTCATATTCTAGAGTTAAGTACCAGTCAGGAGCTTTAAAATGATGTGCCATCATTTTATTCCATTTAATGTTCAAAAATAGCAGACCTTGCTCATATACAGGGTGATCAAAGTTAAGTCGTCACTATTGCTAACTTCTTTTTAATGGAGATTCGAAGTCGATTAAATTATAAAAGTTAATTAACGGACTTTGTACTCTAATAATAAAGAAGTTAACAGTAGTATCGAATCAAGTTTGAACACCCCGTACTATCGTCCCCAATTTTATTAGAAAATACCGAATGGTTCAGATTTTAGAAGGGAGATGAACATACTTTAAATCCTCACTGTATAAGGACTCTTTTTTAATATTTTTTTTATTGATGTCCTACGTATAAATATATGTATATTATTTATATTTTTTAGGGGAATAGCAGTAGGAATTTACACAACAAATTCACCTGAAGCATGTCAATATAGTGCGGAAGTTAGTAGAGCAAATATAATAGTGGTTGAAGATGAGCAACAATTAGAAAAAATAACTAGTATCCGAGCCAATTTACCTAACCTTAAGGCAGTAATACAATATACAGGGGAACCCAAAACCAACGATGTTATTAGTGTACGTATACAAAAACATTTTCTGTTGTTATGCATAATTATTTTCGACGGTTCCTTACATTTTAAAGTTTTGTTTTTTGGTTAATTAATCAATGCAATGACCACCAACTTTTCCAGATTTAAATCTACTAAATTTTTATTTAAATATATTTGTTATATTATCATAATATAGGTATTTCGTGTTATTTATTTTTAATTTTAATGCAGCGACATATTAATTAGTCCAGTTTTAATTTTTAGTATAAATAATTAACTTGTTAATGCGTTAATATTTGTGTTGTTCTAATTATTTCTAATTATTTTAAATTTTAGTGGAAAAAAGTAATTGAAATCGGTAACGGCTTACCAGACAAACTTGTCGACGAAAGACTGAGCAGCATTGCTGTAAATGAATGCTGCACGTTAGTTTTTACCGTAAGTATACACATGACTAGATTTATTTTTGCGCATATACAGGGTGTTTCAGAACTATGAGATCAAACTTCAAGGTGTGATTTCTTACGTTATTTTATGGAAAAAAGTTCCTATAAACCTATGTTGTAGTTGCTTCCTCACTGAGATACAGGGCGTTAAAATTTAAGAAAAAGTTAGTTTTTTTTCTAAATATTTTTAATATGCTTAGGTCGAATTGAATAAAATTTGGTACATTTATTTAAAGTAATAAGGCGCTTATTTAGCCCTAACAATATTGTTATTATTGGATCCAGTGGAGTCTCAGTGGGCACCGCAACTTATATTATTAAGCAAAAAAAGTACGCCACTGACCTTTTTGACGTTTTTATATTTTTTTATAATTAAGCAATTATTAATACAACTTTTTAGTCTCTTGTATTTTTTCGTATCTCGCTTTGTTTTCGAGAAAAATTTTAAACCACTCTAAGTCATTCTAAAAAGTACCCCTAAACAGCATATAATAAAATCTAAAATTAAAATGGCAAGATTTTTTGAAATAATGCCAAAATTTGCATTTTCGTGGAAACACCCGCGAAATTATTTAAAACGCCACATAGTCCGATGACGTAGTATTTTCCCAGGTTAGTGACGTATTTAACCATTAATTAAAATAGTTTTTACCATTGTAAAATCATGGCCAAGAGCCATTTGGATTCTTTTACCGCGCCATCAGGTTAAAAAATAAATCTTTACTGATATCATTTCTGTTTAATTATACATACATATATGACAATTTTTAGTCTGGTACTGTAGGGAACCCCAAAGCAGTAATGCTAAGTCATGACAACTTAACGTATGACGCCATAGCGATTTGTGAAAGACTGAGACTAACCCGAGGAGAGGAAAGTCTTATTAGTTACCTTCCCTTGAGTCACGTAGCAGCTCAAGTTGTGGATATCTATCTTTCAATGAGCGCAGGCGCAGCAGTGTACTTTGCTGACAAAAATGCCCTTAAAGGAACATTACTTAATACATTATTAGAGGTAAAACCAACAAAGTTCTTGGGAGTGCCAAGAGTATATGAGAAAATCTACGAAAAAATGCAGCAAGTTGCTGCTCAAAATGGGTTTATAAAGCGGGCAATAGCGACATGGGCAAAGCAACATACTTTACAACATCATCTTAATCTTATAAACGGGTAAGTGAAATAATCATATACTACGTAACTACAGCAAATTAAATTCGACCTTAACCGTCATCTTTTGTACATACTTACCGACTATTACTAACCAAAGTGACAAAGAATCACTAATCAGTTAAATTATGTACTATATTGTGTTCACTGCTACTCCACAAGAAGAGGAAATATACTTTTTCTTCATACAATACCAATACTTTTTCTTACTCGCCTTTGTCGCATGGCTTAAAACAGACGGAGTGGTTTTTGCCGATTTGGCAAAACACAGGAGTCGGCGGGTCGCGACTGCTGGCTGCTGCTGCAACCGCGCCATTTGGTTGTCTGTTTTGTAATACACTAACTCTTGTTTCACACTAAGCCTTTGAGTTTTCCGACTTGCCGGGTTCTCAACGTGTGAAAGGTCTCATAAGACTCCATACACTTTGATAACTCCGGTCCGTCGCCCGGATTCCCGGCTTCCGCTAATGTGAAAAGGCAGTAATACCATAATGTCGTCGCCTAGCCATTTGGAAGTTCCAAAATAAACATAAAGTCTTTAACTTTTTGAGCTTGTCATATGAATCCTAACTTTTTAATATCTATAGCTTTAGTAGTAAAACACTTGGTTAAATTTTAGAATCCACTCGAAATCATGGGCATACTCGTTGGCAAAATCCATAATCTTCAGCAAAATCAAAGAGGCTCTAGGTTTCCAGAGATGCACTTTCTTTTGTTCGGCAGCAGCACCCTTGGCTACAGACATCAAACAGTACTTTATGAGCATAGACATACCAATCATGGAGTGCTTTGGTATGTCCGAAGCTAGTGGTGGACATACATTGGCTGTAGAATCTGCTAATAATTTAGATAGTATAGGTAAGATTAAAATATTGATTACTAGCGGACCCGTACTCAATTCGTTGGGTGTAAATTTTTGAAATTTTTGTTAAATCATAGTAAAATATAGCATATAACACTCCTATATGGTGTAGCTTTCTGATTGTAAAAGAATTTTTATAAGAGGTTTAGTACTTCCGAAGATAAGCGGCTACAAACAAACCTGTATTTTGTGAAACAAACCCACAAAGTTTTAAACTTTAACTTTTCTACAGTGTGTCCAAAATTGGTAGTTAATGTATTGGGATATTGAAAACCATAAGAAATAGAAAGATGGTTTAAAGGGGAAAAGTTATCTGCCATTCAATGGTTATTCTAATGCCGTTTTGATGACGGCCGTATCTTGTGTGGTTTTTGACTTATTAAAAAAAAACTAAAATATTTATTTTAGAAAATGTGCTGTTAAAACCAAATTTTACGTACATAATAGTCTGTGAAAAAAATGTTCTCTACACTTTTCACCAATCTACAATTTTAAATTATAGCATCTTTTATGTTTCTTTTTTAATTATTTTTTATGTAATACTTACCATAGTTATCTTAAAAAATATATTTAAAAAAAGTTTAACTCTTTGATGGCAGCTCATGTATTATAAAAATCAGGTTATCTTACAATTTGCAAAATATTTTTGAATGTTTGTTCGTATTACAACTAATATTTTCTTTGGCTTTGACTCCCATATGCAATTAAATGTTTACGTTTAAGAATAAGTGGAGAGAACATTGTTTTTTTAGAGACTAGTATGTAAGTTTAATTTAGTTTTGTAACAGTGTTCGTGACAATTTGGAAACTATGAATACGGTTTTTGTATGTTATGGATAATACAATTTTTAAAAAATGTTTTTGAGCACATAAACCTATTTCTGGTAAAAAGGTAACAGCTTGATAAAATTATCACTTATTTTAATATGCCGATGTACACAAGGTAAATATGCATTTTTGTTTGGGTACATAAGTTTATAAAAGTTAGAAATAAACTTGCATTCCCTTTCCCAATATAGGTCCTTATTAGATGATTGATGGTAATTGTTTCCTTAGCTAATGGCTTCCGCAGTCATGGCCAACTCGGACAACAAATTCATTTTGACGATTTTTGACCTGAAAATAAAAAATGCCTATAAATTGTTATACATCATTTTAAAGGAAAACAACCTTTTTTTAAAAATGTGAAAGAAAACAAAATGGCCGTTATAGAAAAAAACGAAAGTTGATTATGGTATCTCAAAATCGAAACGTCGAAATTAAAATCTGAATACAGAAATGCATTGCTACTAAACAGTTGCCCCAATAACGTTTTTACAGATTTAAAAAATTATTTGAAATAAAAAAACTACAGCCTTTTTCTAAAATGCTCATTTTCAGTTTTTTCATAATAACTTAAAAATTAAACAAGATACAGCCGTCATCAAAACGGCATTAGATTAACCATTGAATGGCCCACAACTTTTCCCATTAAACCATCTTTCTATCTCTTATAGTTTTTAATATACCAATACATTTTCTACTAATTTTGGACACACTGTATATTAGTATAGATAACTGTTAAAACATACCTATTAAAACTATTACATTATGTACCACAATTGCGAGTCACGACACATTTTGTAGTAAATTTATTGAAGACTGGCTGAAATTGTTTACGGTTTTGAAAAAGAATTATATTTTAATTCAATTTCCATAGTTGTATTGTTGGTGATGATAATCATAACAGAAAATATATCTGAATTCATGATACCATTTGAGGAAACTAAAATTTTATTAAAAAAGTATGGAAAAGGTGATTTTAAGAAGAAAAGTTCAATGAAACCTATGCTCTAAAAGGCATATTTTTTGAGATACAGCCTGGTAAAGTTTAAAAAATTACCTTTTTTTACCACTGTGTATCTGTAGAGTTAGGCCATTTATGACATAGGTTTATTTAAAAATTTCCTTTTAAAATCACCTATGGATTCTAATTTTGAAACACCCTGGCCACCCGGCCATGCGGGAAGTGATTTTTTTAAATCCATATATTTCAAAAACGGTTTTATGTAAAATATTTTAAAGAATAAGAACTCTTATTTAAAAGTTACAGAGTGGCTCAACAAATTTTCGTTTTAACTTTGTGCAAGAAACGCAGAATTTAGAGTTAACAATAAAATTAATATCAGATTCTTATTGCTCACCTTTTAAAACTCTTTCTGGCCAAATATTGTGACAATACACCTGTTATTAACAAAATTATTAAAAAATAACTAAAAGCAGAATAAATATTTCACCCTGTATTTCCAAAATTATCCACTTTTGGTAAGTTGGGTTAAAGCGTCATATTTTGGACTCAGGAAGGTAGCTTTTAGAGACACCCTGTATATGTGTACCTATTTATTATGATTTATTAATCCTTTTCTTAGGTATGACAATTCCCGGGTTGAAGACCAAAATTTACAATCCAGATTCGGAAGGTCAGGGAGAAATATGTATGTTTGGCAGACATGTCTTTATGGGTTACGTAAATGAACTAGAAAAACGAAAGAAGCTATTGATGAAGAGGGTGGCTACATACTGGAGACTTGGGAAGAGTTGATGCAAAAGGATTTGTATATATTACTGGAAGACTAAAAGAACTGCTTATTACAGCTGGAGGTGAAAATATTCCACCAGTAAGTTAACAAAATTCAAATAAATTATTTATTTGTACTTTAAAAAATGTGATGTTCTAGGTACCAATAGAACAAAGTCTTAAACACGAACTGCCACATATCAGCAACGTTTTTCTTGTTGGTGATAAAAGGAAATTCTTGTCAGTTCTGGTAACTCTTAAAACTGAAGTTATGCCCGACGATGGTACGCCACTGGACACGTTACAACCAGGCGTTCAAAGCTGGCTGACATCTTTGGGATGTCCTGCAACTACTGTTACAGAAGTACTTAAAGCCGGTCCTGATAAAAAGTTAATGGCAGAAATTCAGGCGGCTATAGATAGAGTCAACCAGAAGGCCACGTCAAGAGCGCAAAGAATACAGAAGGTCTCTATATTACCGGCTGATTTTTCCTTACCTACTGGCGAATTAGGTAGGCAACTACATATACATTAAAAATCATTTTTGTTGTAGCGTTCTTAAAACTAGAAGAAAAAAATATTATTTAATTTAAATGTACTCTTAATAACATATATATGAATGATCAAATTGTTAAATATTCTTCATGTACTAAATTTTTAGGCCTTTTTGTCGATGTTAAACTAAATTTTAAAGATCATATAGAAAAACTATGTAATAAACTAGCATCTAATTGTTATGGTATTAGAATACTCTCTAAAGAATTAGAAGATTTTTCAGTTTTAAAATCTATTTATTTTTCTTTAATTGATTCTATCATAAGATATGGAATTTGTTTTTGGGGAAACTCGTATCAATATTTATTAAATTCAGTATTTGTATTACAAAAAGAGCAGTTAGATATATCTGCAAAGCAAAGACAAAAGATTCGTGTAAACCGTTGTTTAAGTCAAAGAAAATTTTAACTCTTACCTCTATTTATATTTTAGAAACAGTATGTTTAATTTTTAAAAAAATTGTTTAAAAAGTCCTAATAATTCTTTATATGATACTAGAAAAAATCTCAACTTCAACTTCCGAATCCAAATTCATCATTAACAAAAAAATCTTTAATTTATGACTCAAAAAAATTATAATCATTTGCCCACTGATATTAAAAAAATTAAAATTTTAAAAAAATTTAAACTATCTGTTCAAAACTTGTTATTAAGTAAAGCGTATTATGTATTAAGAGAGTACTTTGATGATAATTTTAATTAGTCGTACCATTACATAAAGCATGTATCTTATTATTATTAATATTATTATTATTGTTAATATTTTAATTTTATTCTGCTTTGTCAAAAGATTATTCTTGGACAATAAAGCAATATATTATTATATTATTATTATTATTAATGTGTTAATTCTTGCAATATTTTTTTCGTTTTTTTCTTATTCTTTTGTCATGTCTGTTAGATATTCGTCTCTTATTATTTAAATATTTTCTTAGATGTTTTTCATTATTCCGAAGAAGTAAAGATATTTTTTCCAAGATACTTTTTTCTTTACACTGAAGAAAGATACTAACAAAAGTATATTTAAAGTAATTTTTTTGTGTTTTACAAGAAACGGTTGTACCCTAAATAAATCTTTAAAAATGTGTTTCTTTTGTAAAACGTTACAACCATGTTTTTTACTGTCATGGCGGGCGTCAGGACTTGGGGATTCGACTTTCTCCTTGATCCTTATTATGACCCAAAATAAATCATATTCTTTACAAAAAAATGGCAGTTAGCATACATTAACTAATTTTTTTACAAAATTTCCAAAAAATATGTAGGTTCATTTATTAGGGACGTATTTAACAATAAATTTAGGCCTATTTTTTTCTAAACGCTTTTTTTAATTTTTAGGACCAACAATGAAAGTTAAGAGAAGAGTCGTGGAGCAAAAATATTCAGAAATAATTGAAGCAATGTATACGTGATCAAATTAAAGCAATGTACACGTATTAATTTTTTTTTCTTGTAAAATGTTAATGTTATATTTTGTAAATTGTTAAAATAAAAACACAGGGTTATTTAAATAAAACAAGTTTATTTTTTTAAAATATTCTTCGCTTACAAAAAATATAAATAATACCGTTAATATATAAATTTAGGTAATAACTATCTTACATGGTCGTTAAAAAATAAATAGATGAATGGTATACATATATGCAATATAAACATTTATACATTCAGTTTTGGTTAACATAAATTAACCACTTCTACAGATACATCGCTAAAAGGGTCTAGACAATTTCTTGGTATATTAAAAATACCAACAAAATCAATTTTTTAAATTAATACTTTTCAATTACTTTAATTACAATAATAACCTAAATTTCCTTATATTTTAGAGATGTTAAAAATGAACATCTATTTACAAAAATATATTTTAAAAACTGCAAACCATTTGGTTTTGAGACAGGATTCCTTTTATATTAACCTCATTTTTTACAAAAAAGTTAGAAAGTGGGTATTTGGGATAAAGTTTAATTTAAAAACCAAAATTACAAGTTTTACTTTTTCTTTATATAAAAGGGCCGAGAAAAGGGCCCTTTTGACAAAATATTCTGATAAGGTTTATTCTTCCAGTTATTGAAACATGGTATTTAGTTTATGTAACATAACGTAAACTAAGTTTTACATCTATTTATGAAAAATACTTTATTACTAATTTAACCTTAGATAATCTATTTTAATTATTAGGATTGACTGGATTTGACATGATTTCGTCATCGACTTCCACTATCGACAACATTTGTTAAGAAAATATGATATTTCTGCAGAAAATACAAATGCTCAATAAGCTTCCTTCAAATTATCTTTTAAGTTTTGAAAAATGCTTTGATATTAAATTTTTACCAAACAATGTAACAAACTCATTGCCCACTCTTTTTAAAACATACTACTATTAAAATTATATTAAATAAACTAAATAATAATGCCAAACACTGAAAAAATCACTGAAATGCTCTTAAGTGGTTACCTACTCACATTCTTAATTTAACTCACTAATAATAAGTATATTTAAATAAATCCTGGTTTAAGCACTTTATACCTAGTGGAAATGCTTGTTAATAACTTTCAGCATTTACAATATCAATTTTAAAAAGGATTATAAGTTACCATTATAAAATATAGGCCTTAATACAGATAATACTGACTTGGCAATTTGTAAAGAAAAACAAAATCTGTTCTTGTTATTTCTACAGAAGTATTTTAAACAGATATTATTTAACTTGTTCTTGCGTAATTAATCCAAGTAATACATCTGGTCTAACTCCATGTACTTTTTATTATTGTATTTGTGCTAATAATTGAAATGTGATATACATTTTATTTTATATCAAATAAACCTTCCAAACAGGGTTTTCTTTTTAATATCTTTAATCATTAAGCCTATAGGAATTTATTCATCACTTTATATAAAAATATTTAAGTACTACAGTATATTTATTAGTGCTAATCCTAAACTTTTAAAGCTATATTTTAGTCTCAGATTATAATTTTATTATGCATAGTAAATATATCTCCACAAATCAAACTAGATTGCTTGTATTTTGGCAACAACCATGCAACCAGGTCGGTTGTGGATACATTTACTGTGTATAAAAACCCTGTTAAAAAGCGTCAAAAAATAAATATATAATATCTATAGAATTGGTTAAGCTAACTCTTAAAGCATGGTAACGAAATGCTAGCTTGACTGACAAGGCTCTGTCTCAGCAGTACTATCACTACTATCAGAGTCCTTATTACAACACTTGCACTGTTGTTGATGTGTTGAAGCAGGTTTTTGCCTGGTTCGATTACATTTTGAGTTTCTATGACACTTGCTTCCACACTTACTAGAACGATACACTGGTGTCACTAGTTCGACTTTAATGTTTGCTGTCGCGGTCACTTTAGTTGTGAAAGGTCCACTGGAACTTGATTCCGGACTACTGTATTCCACCGTTACTTGTGGCTCAACTACAATACTCTGGTTACAACTCTCTTCTGTTATGGTGGTTAAACTAGTTTCCCTTGTAGCCTTGTTTGATGTGTTTTTCCTTGATGGTCTGGAAAATACCTTGGGCTTTTCTGGAGCAGGAGGAGGCGGTGGTGGAGGAGGAGTTGAAATTCTGTCATCATGATCTATGGGGACTATTTCAGCCTTTGGACCAATCATGGATAGCATAAGCGGGAAAAATATAAGGGAGTTCGCCAACGACGTTACCACAGAAGTAGCTAGGAACATAAACAGGTGGTTGTGAATAAACTCAAAGTCTGATATTGTTAAAACCAAGACGGAAATAAGAAGTCCTAAATCACCCTTTAGTATTGGATCCGCACTGATTTCCAAAGACATCTTAACTCTTCTTTCCCTGCTTCCAACAGCGCTTAAAAATCCGGTGGTAAGCAAGAGGATATTTCTACCTACGATAATAAAATGTAGTGCTCCCATAGTGCTACTGAAAGCATTTATGTTAACAAGACACAAAGGAAGCATGGCTACCACTGTGCTAAATAAGGAACACCACAATTTTGACCATCTCACTAGTACGCATGCTACTAAAGCCGCTGCGGCTAGAGTTAGAAGTAGCTGTGCTGCTATTAATCTATCTAAAAATAGGAACTGATTAAAGTAAGCAAAAATAAGCCCAACAGGGTAATTTTTAAGTCCTCTATTGTTAAATTCTTCCGAAATATCTTTGATTTGCTTTAGGGTACTGATTATATCGCCGGTGTTTTTCAGATTTTTGAGGTAGAATGGCATTTGTGCATAGGTTAATGGTTGCGATCGAGGAATTTTTAGATCATACTCTGCTTTTAAACTATAGTACTCAAATGGTTTGGGAGTTAGATTTGCTTGACTAGTAGAATAGGAGATTTGGTCATTGCTGTTCCAAACTGACAAGTAGTTGTAAAAAGCTTTAGGGTCAATAATGCCTTCATGTACCAGTCGTTTCTTTAATATCTGACTCTTATCTACGGGAAATTCCACAATGCCAGTCTGTGCCATTAACTTAAAAGCTAATACTGCTTTTTCTGTGGCGTTTGAAAACCACTTTTCACTGTTCAGGCAGTTTGCACTTCTGCTTTGGTCAAATTCCTGCTGTAAATCCAGCAAATAATCTCTAAAGTTACTTAACCAGAAGTCATTCATATTCATCCCTCCATTGGAGTCCTTAAGTACATGAGGAACATGGGAAAGTGATGAGTGATATTCATAAAGCAAAGGTTGATTAAATGGATACTCTGATTCTGTCGTCACCAAGTAAAAGTTATAAAAGCCAAAGTAATTATCCTGTGCTTCAAGGTATTTGTATTCCTGAGTATTTCTTGGCAAAAATGATGATAGTCTGACGTCAAATTTTACTTTGAGACCATTAAAAACGAAGAATATCACCAATATGGTGTACGCTAAACACACCACCACCTTTACAAATGGTTTCAGTAACACTGATTTGAAGTACCGTGTTGCAAAGTAGGATATAATACTTTTCTTCTGTTGACAGATAACCTCGGCTGTCAAAAGGCTTGCTCCATGTTCCTGAAAACAAACAAAAAAAAGGTAAGTACTATAAACAAATACTTAAGTTTTATAAAATATACCGGGTGCCAACTAGTTTATTGGACAAGACATAACTCCTAGATCATTAGACATACCAAAATGAGACTTGGTATAGGTAAATAGTATAGTAAGAGGAGAGTTTACTCATATTTTTTACTTTCCAGTCACTTCAGATTTGAACGGAAATGGCTTCAATTTTGAATTTTTAAATGTACACCCTGTATATTTTGATATTTTTGGATTTCTGGCACAATTCCAAGTTAAAATGTGAGATTTTAAAAAGTTTTTAAGCCTACTTGATTTTTTAGAACCATTTTTAATATAGCATCTAGGTGGCAATGATTGGTTGCAAATTAATCAAGTGCCCTAGGTGATGTTAGAAAAATATAATTGCAAAGTTTTAGTGACTAATAAGAAAGCTAAGAATAAAACAATTTTGCAAATTGACACTTCCGTGCCTAACTATTATTTTTCAAATTGCAACCCCTTTTAAACACAGCACTTTTTAAATAAAGGACTTTTTGACGAATCTTACGATATAGTTAAGACCATATTTTTTCATTCTAAAAGCGATGCCGCCAAGTACACAAAAAATGATAAAGTAAACAAACCTTTTCAAAAGCACATAGCCTCTGACAGAGCCTGATTACATATTTTTTAGATAAATAAATAAAAATATTGCGAAAATACGAATCACGTACTTAAAAAACATCCTCTTATTTCGTCTCTGGTGTACCATAAAACCTGTAGCACGTGGCGTAGTCGTCGGGTTAAATAATGTTTTTCTGCAATAAATTATTTTTCACAAAAGGGTTTATTTGATTTATCATTTTTTGTGTACTTGGCGGCATCGCTTTCAGAATGAAATAAGTATGGGTCTAACTAAACCAATATATTTGCAATGGGATTAAAAATAATGTCATAAATAAAGGGACATATCTACCGAGATGCCAAACTCCAAATGGCTTTTAAAAACATCAAGTAGGCATAAAAACTTTTAAAAGTGTCAAATTACTATTTGAAAATGTCTCAGAACTTAAAAAATGTTAAAATATACAGGGTGTTCCATTTAAAAATTTAAAATTGAATTAATTTTAGGGTATACCGGAAATAACCAAAAGTAATAAATATGCAAAAACTCTCCTCTTTCAATACCATTTACCTATACCAAGTCTCATCTTGATATGTCTAAAACTCTAGAAGTTATGGTTTGTCTAATAGATTCGTTGACACCTGGTATGTCTGTGGTCAATTTTTAAATCAGCAACAAAACTTGTAATGAATTATATGATTCATAATAATTGTACGTTAATGATTTTTTGTTAAAAGATCAAATATAAGACACATGATTCTTTTGGCAACTGCCTTGAGGTGTTATAACATTTAAAGACGTAGAAAAATTTAAAAATACCCCGGTTAAATTAATTTTATGAAAGTAAGTTGCTTAAAACCAGAAAATGTTTGGATAATGTATAACAGTATTTTTTTGCCCACACAAGTTATTTTTAATTCTGCTTTTGCTTTTAAAATTTAAAAAAGTGCATTAGTTATAACACTAAATAAAAATTGACTAAAAAGAAAAAAAATAAGAATTAATAATTTTCCGGTTTAAAGTGACCATTAGTATATTCGAATTACATATAAATATGGCAACATTGTATCTCTTTCTGTCTAGGCACAAAACATTACGAAACCCAAAACGAATTTTGACCTACGCGCGTTTTAGAGTCTTTGAAAAATCACCGACAAAGAGAAGTACTTCCTTTGGAATGCCTTTTAGACTGAACAACTCATTCACTCTTCCATACAGAGTTAATGTCTCGATAAATAAAAAAATTAATATACTGATTACAGTTAAACGTCGATCAGATGAACATACTAAAAAACATAAGAGCACTAAATATTTATTTCGATTGTTTTAAGAAGATGTCATAAATAACCAGTTAATATTAGGACAATCTAGAACATTTGAGGTGATTTTAGTTAATTAGTTCAAAAAATCACAATGGTGTTTTTAACTAGTCAACTATACAGGGTGATCGAACTTAAGTGGGCATTATTGCCGACTAATTTATTATTGTCCGTTAAAGTAGAGAAGTAGTAGTATTTTTTCGCTGATTAACGTGCTGCCAACAAAAAAAAACAACTAATCATCGGGTTTTCGATTTATTGCAAAAAATGTACTTTTTTAATGAAACACCCTGTATATGATATAACCATTTAAAAAAATCTGTCAAAGAGCTTTAAAAAGGGTCCAAATGGGATATATCCAATCTTTAATAATTTTGGAAATATGGCCATTTTTAGGAATTTTCTAGAGATTAACTAATTTTTAAATTAAACATCCTGTATGTTGCATCACAATTAAATAGATATTTTAAAGATCTTTAAGAAAGATATGTCTATCTCTAATAGATTGGGAAATATGGCCAACCAAATCTAAAAAATAGTAGATATAATTTTTTTTCCACTACAAGATTTACAATTACTGCTTATTGCTTAAAACTGTAGATGTAATGGAAATGTAACATGATTTTTATATTTGGATGGCCATATTTCCAAAACTGTAAAGGATAAACATACGAAATGAAACATTTTCTTAAAGCTCTTTAACATATCTATTTAATGGTAATGCAACATCTATTTAAAAATGCCACTTTACTATTCAATTCATGTGGATGGCCATATTTCCGAAACTTTTAAATATTGTCATTTATTGTCAAAGGTATTTCAGAATTTCCTAAAAAAAGCTGAAAATTTTAAACCTAAACAATGGTTAATGTTTTTATTTTTATTCAATTTTATCTTGACAAAGAAACGTCGATTTTTAGTTTTTAAATTACTTATTTTATTTTTTGGGGTTTTTTGGTTTTTTAATGTGACTCGGCGTGTACCCAAATAAATAACATCTTTTCGATGAATCCGCCGAACCAATACAGAACACATCTTTAACTTTATTTGTTTAAGTTATACGTAATCAAAATGCGTCGAAATGTGGACGACCACCCGCACGAGATACCGCACTACAACCTCGCTGGTCAACATGTTCGTTTCAAATGCGGATAATCCTATTTGCAAAGAAAGTTGCAGCAACCACATTTAGACGCTTTGTTGCATGTTGCGTTGCATGTTGCATTACACCCGTCTGGACGCAGTATATATAATACTTTAAATGGTTTTTTTTTACATATTTTTTAAAATTAATTTGCTACCTTACTTTATGGATTTTTTTCTGTTTGTCTTCGGACAATGCTAAAGCGGCTTATTTCACACACACTCACTTTGGATACTCCAGATAAACTGTTAAGTAATACATGAAATCGGCTTTGTGTTAAAAATATTTTAAAAAATGGAATAATTATTCTACTACAAAATAAGTAACATTTTTTTAATGGAAAAGGCAACATTCCGTAATTATCAATCGGTGGCACAAGTAATAAAACGACTTTTAAAAACCTGAATAAAAGTAACATGCATAGCTATCAAGCCGGCTAAGCATTCAAATTAATATGATTTGTTTGTTTTGCTTATAGAAAACATTAAAGTCGGTGTATGCAAATCACTGCATTTACTTGCATACTGAGGCCCTATATGAGCTTTGATTCATTAGAGGCCATTTTGGTTGGTAATGACTTAATTTTTTAAAATAGCTTCATAAATATTTCGTTAAAAGTTTACTAAAATGCTTTGTTTATTTCTAGTTACTTTAGATACAGAGAAAATCTTATTCGAAATAAATTTTTGAAAATAGTTAATTAAAAATATACCGTTGGCTATTTGAAAACGAAACCGAGCTTATTTTGGGTACTTCACGTCATTTACTGAAAAACGCTTGGATACGCCAATTTTTAATTTTGGGGAAACCATTTTTTTGCAGCCCCTCAACTGCAGGGGTGAAACTTATTCGCATAATCTTAAATAAAAAGGGGGTCAAGTGAAACTTTATGTTGAGGGTCTCTCGACAATCTGATTACAATAAACTGCCAAGTTTAAAGTTATTTTCGTTGACATGACAGCTTGTCAAAATGTTGATTTTTATTTTTTAATGTATAATATTAAATTACCTGTAAACACAAACTACTTTAAACTAACGGGATATAAGAAGAGTTAAACGATCTTCAAAAAAGATATCAATTCCTTCTGACAAGGGTGTGATTCACCCTTAAATTTTAGGGATGAGTAACACCCTCGCCAAAGATATTAATTTATATCTCATTTTAAAAATTGTTTAATCTTTATCATATTCCGTTAGTTTAAAGTAGCTTGCTCTTGCAGGTAAATTAATAACAAGTAATATTAAAAATAAAAAAATAATTTTGACAAGCTGTCATATCAGAGAAAATAATAGCAGAGACTTTAAATTTGGTAGTTGTAGTCAGGGTCGAAAGACCTTTAAAATACGGTATAACCCACCTCCCCTCTTCTATTTTAGATTTTGGGGTGAGTCCCGACCCTGCTAGAGGGTTGCAGTTTAGTGGGTGAAAGTGGCAAAAAATGTGACGTGTCTAAACGTTGTTCCTTAAATAATTTGGAGTGCTCAAAATTAGATATGTTTCGTTTTCAAATAGCTACCCTGTATATTGAAATAAAAATACGTTTAGAACTATTTTACCATATTTTAACTACAACAAATAAAAAAAAATAGGTGTAAGATTGTGTAAAATTTTTGGTTTGTTTGGAATGCTAAAAGCTATATTAAAAATTGCCCTATGATATACAGGGAGCTTCAAAAACGCAAAAATTTATTTTAAAAATAAAAAAAAATATATGAAATAGGTTTTTAAAAATGCCTAATTAAAAAGCATAAAAAAAGTAAGTAAAAATGTTCTATATATTTTTTGCTTTTCGCTTATCATTACTTGGAAAAAATGAGTGTAAACTAAAGTTTTTTACCAAATAATTGATTTTACTTTTTATATGTTAAAGTTAAAGTGTATGTAAGTACTAACATAAAAAGTAATGATTTATTCAACAAAAAGTTAAAAGTCCTATTACTTTTTACGCTATTTAAATAAGTAGTTAAAAAAATATTCCTTGCCGCTTTTTTCTTTATTTCTCAAAATAACATTTTCGAAATTTTAAATCTCCCTGTATATTATAGGGGATTATTTTTAACCCTTTTATTGTAAAAATATATATTATTTTTCACTTTTCTTTCTGTAACATTAATCCTAATTTTCTTAAAAACCATTTTGATTACTTTTTTACTCTTCTTAATTAGGTAGTCTAGTCTTGATTTTTTTATTTTTAAACTAATACTTTCGCGATTTTAAACGGCCCTGGATTTCCTACGGAGAATTTTATTTTAGCTTGTAGCATTTCAGAGAAAGCAAAAATTTTATGAAAAATAACTTTTTTCGAAATATTAAAAATAATTTTTTTACAGGTATAGTTAAGTCCATCCGTGAACACACTGTATAAAATTTAAATCGTTATGACTAACACCTTGTCTTAGTCTAAAAAGCAAAAACAAGAAACACATTCACGAAGAAATCTTTTAATTACTTTAACAATGTATTACTAATTTTATTTTGTTTGTTGTTTAGTTTTGTAAAAACATTATTACAAGCTGTATAATAATATGGTAGTCTTACTTAAAAGTGCGTTATTGCTGGCTTTATTATTATTACAACTAACAATCTAGCACCTTATTTTGTAGTTTTATGTGGTTACAGCAAAAAAATATTCCATAAATCATCACATATTGTTTTTTTTTTTGGACAGTCAGGACAAAAATTATTTTGCACCAAACCATAAAGAAAACTTATAACCACAATAATAAATAATTTAAAAAATAAAATTACGCAGTAAAATAAATTAATTATAGATTTTTTAGTTACAAAATGTTTTTACTTACAGGATTATTATTATTATTTTGCGTAGCGGCTGCTTTTCCTTTGGTTTCACTCCTAAAGCAAGGTACATCAGACTTTCGACATCTCTGTTCCAGAGCCAGCAAACATGGAAACACGATCAACAAGGCTGCGCCGTGAAATATCACCATTACTGCACACTGCACACGCGAACACTCTCAGCGCAGGAACTGGCAATAAGGCGGCCGCTAGGAAAGTAGCCGAGTTCATTAACATCGCCGACACTACACTCTGGACCAGTTCGTAGCAATATTTCTGGTGGAGTTAAGCTTTTAGTATGCGTGTTTAATAAAAGGAACATTTCGCGCATCGCCAGGCCAACGGTTACGAACGGCAACACATGCGTACTAAGTAAGTTCATTGGGAGCCCGATTAAGCTACAAACACCTAAAGCTGCTGCAGCTGTGCTAGCTAAGACTAGAGTTCCGATAGCAGCTAAAGTTGACTGGATTATCCACCCGTATACTGCCACCACTGCTATCACTATTCCGATTTTTATCGTATCTGTTTTCGAGTATTCTTTAAGAATTTTATTTACGTTCGCAGTAGAAAATGTTATAAAGAGGTACGATGAAGATGAAGTTTTCTTGGCCTTTGACAAACGATCCACTTCCTAAAAAGAAAGAAGGGTGAAAATCTTACAATATTTTCTCATTTTTGATGTTTTATTCATATAATATTTTATATTTATTTTATTTATTAAAGATTTTTACCTGCGCAAACTTTTTTGCCATGCATTCAAAACCAAGGATGCTCTTTCTTGGTTCCACCCTATGTGATGAACTTTATAATGCCCTGACCAAAACTCATAGAGTTCATGCTCCCCCATTAATTGCACCACTGTTTGTAGTGCTTTGGCTTTTGATATGACCCGTTTTATTCTTTTTACACCCCCAACAATTAGATCTTCAGGCCAATGCATGTACTTAGCCGCAAACCCATAACATCCGTTGGTAAGTTCAGCACCAACATCTAATGGTTGAGAGGAGTTAAAGTTTGGTGCGGATGTGGGGCACTCAGGATCTTTAGGATTTAAACATGGCTTTTCTTGGTAACCCGTGGTAATACCAGCACGTTTTAGGTAATCTTCCAGTGAATAATAGTCAAAATTTGATTCTTTTCTTTTCATTCGTTGTATAATTTCTTTGGGATTAAGGTTCGTCCACTTTATTTTGGTCTCCAACACCATATCTAGAAGAAAATGTTTTGAGTAAAATAAAAAAAATTACTACCATGAAAATTAAAACTTACGGTATGTGTACAGGATAATCAGGTCCCAGTAGTTTTGATCCTTCCCAAAAACAATCCAAGGGTGTAGCAATGGAACAGGGCATTATATTTTCAAACATTTGCTCAATATAGTGAGCATCGATGTTAGGAATGCTAGGCGACTCGCAAAAGTCTTTTAATCTCCACGTTATATCAAACATATTAACGCTAACTTGTGTAGCTTTTTGGACTAGAAGAAGGTGTTCCAAGAGACCATGGGGATGCAGCAGGTCTACATCAGGATCAACACCCGTTTGCACTACCATTTGATGAGTAGAGAGCATTTCTTTAGGCGAGGCTTCGACATTCGTTGACGGTTCAGCCCACAGAAGCTCAATGTCGGTATGAAATGTCATACTTTTGAGCCCCACAGAAAATGTCGCTATTGCCAAAATACTGACAAAGAAATTTTCCTGCGTGGGTTTCTAAGGTACTCCCCAAAGATTTCAGTTGCCTCTGGATTCTGCTTCGCATCCAGAGAATTCCACGATCTCCATTGGCTTTTTCCTGCAACAAAATAAATTTTGAAAATATGTTTAAATGTAATTTTAGTTATACGTAGCCCTTTTATACATACGTAAACATTCATAGTTAAAAATATAAGTTTGAATTGGCACTGAACATCAATAAAAAGTATTTTGTTAAGGAAAAGATCTAACGAGTTTGACAGGTACTGTTTAACTATTCTGTAATGGTAAAGTGAGGTGAATAATGTTAGCATAAATGGTTTAGCAGTGGGAAACAATTGACAATTAAAAATGCTTGTAAATAGGTGAGGAGGGGTTAATTAGAGTTCAAAGCTACCAGAAACACAGTCTACCTAACAACCCGTTATTTTGACAGCTAAACAATACCTTATCTATCAAAGTAATGTCTGGTATATTGCGTTTAGGTTTTGTTTGCCTAATAATTTCTTAATGCATCCATTTGCGATTTATCAGCCATAAGGAAACACTCTCAAATTTGTTATTAGTCACGTACAGTATTTGTTAATAATGCCTATATTCTGTTACTTGATACTCCATACCAATTTACTTAAAACTAAGAATATTAGAGACTATTGTTCTAATAAATTACTATGTTTCCTGCTTTAGTGTGTTGTATTGCTAACAAATAGTAAGCAAAGCATAAATATATTTTAAGCTTAATTGTATCAGCTTGCGTATTTTTTTTTATAATTAAATGTAATTAGGTTATTAATAAGTTACCCCTTAATGCCACAAATACCAACGCCAGACCCATATTTATCTGAACTTGTTTTCATATTTTTAATAGTAAAATCCGCCCTTAACAACATTCTGTAACACCCTGCATATTATTTCTGTTTTTTTTTTATTTATTTTTTTTTTGGTTTGAAACTCTGCTAATAGATTCATAGTAGTAATTTTACCCCGTGGCCAAAACAGAAATAAAAACTTGTTACAAAATATCCCAATCCTTAGTAACCCCGGGTGTCCTAATTTAATTAAAACATATTGTAAAAAAATGTCTTATATTTTATTAATAGGTAAAAAAAAATAAAATAATAAATAAACACTTATTTTAAACCCAAACTATTAAATAAAAAAGCATAAGGATGTTTTTTTATCAAATATAATTTAAATGTAGTGGTTGCTTCTAATAAAATTTATGGTCACCTAATAATGATGTAACCTCGGGATGACGTTTTAGGATTCGACAAAAGCTGGTGAACGGCACAGAATTTGATCTGAATTGGGTATTACAATATCTATCTACCCCTCTCGTTTCTCGGTATTATCGAATACAGTATAAAAACAGGGGGTCCAAAATTCGAAACACAAAAGGTAAGCGAGACCGAAAGCTTTCTTTCTAGAATCCCTCCCGTAGATTCTCCGCAACGCAGCTGCTTTCGAGCTTTAACGTTGCCAAATTTTTATTTTTTCTGTATGTCCGTATAAAAATATCAACTTTCTTACAACGGACAAAACCTCCTAATTTTACAGACTTTTTCTTTATATTTTTTTACAATTGAAGGGCTTATTGTAATAAGATAAGCCACATAAATTTATTTGAACCTAATTAACTAATAAAAGTTTATTTTTAATAATAATTGTTTTTTTACTTAAAAATTTAACAAATCCGTATTTTGTGGTGTGGTGTGTCCTTTACTTAAAGGACTTTCAACTTTTTTAATATCTAAAAACATATTAAAAACTAAAAATATTGCAAAACACATACAAAAGCTTTCTCATTTTTAACAAATAAATTAATAGAGTGGCGTGTCTAAAGTCGAGACCCCCTCCTAACTTTTGAATTTTTCGGTATTTTTTTATAAACATGTGAGGGCGTTAGTTAGACAACATAAGTCAAATTGTAGGCAAAAAATGACAGATATAAATCTTAAACTAAGAGTTGTGCGCTAATTTGACAAAAAATTAAAAGGGGGTTTTGTGGCACAAAGGTCTTGACGAGTACTTTATAACCCTAGAAAATAACATAAAGTCATTGCCCTTACCTACTACGAGATGGCGGTTCTTTAAAAATTACCTAAATACCTAATTTTCCAGAAACTAATAAAGTTAGATATTCTTAAAATGGTATTTTCTTAACGGTGTTTTAAATAACTTTTTAATGGCACTATAATATAGAGGGTGCGTCATTAAAAAATTATTTTTTGTCCTACCCTGCATATAATCACTAATTTCACCATAAAAAGGATCTTTAATAGAGCTTTAACAAAATACCACAGTAAGTATATCTAACTTCATTAGTTTCGGAAATATGGCCATCGAAATTAGGTATTCAGGTAATTTTTAAGTGCCGCCATTTTGTACTATTTAAAGGTATTGACTTTATATTTTATAGTTATGAGCTACTCGCTAGGACCTTTAAATTGACCCAAGACCCTCCTTTTCATTTATAATTATTATTTTTCTTAGGCCAACTCATATTTTGACATTTTTATCTGTTATTTCTTGCCCAAAATGTGGTTTATGTTGTCTTAATAAACTTAAATTTTCATGCAAAAATACCGAAGAATTTAAAAGTTAGAAGGGGGATCGTGACTTTAGTCACTCACTGTATATGAATGTATATACAAATTATTTGGCAACCCCGTAAAAAAATTTGGCCGTACAGGTTATAGTGTAGAAAAAGAAAGGAAAATAGAAAAGTGGACTTCTTTACCGAAAACTAGACACAACGTTGTCGCATTTACTATTTTTCCAAAGGTATATTTCACGCGTCTTGGACCACCATGGACGTATATGCAAATAGCTGCTACGTGCAATCAAACATTAACCTAGTTTAATGCATTCATTTTGTATTATAATTATTACATGTAATAAAATATCGTCAAATAAGCAATTAGAATTAATAGTTAAAAACAACGTCAATCGTGATTATTTAAAAGGTATGTTAATGATTACTGGTAAATAATTTACTGTAGCGCCGCTGAATTTATTTAAACTATTTCACTTATAGTCTAAGATCCTAACAGAAAGCGACCGGCATCCGTTTGTTAACCGAATAAAAATTATTTTTAGGCTTGCCTAAAAAAGTATGTTTAAGGCTCTATTTAAATTTAAAAAAAAACCCTAAAATTTTTGTTACACCCTGTATAGCAGCAACCCCTGCTTTATTTAATACATTCCAAGGCAAGTCAATAAAATATGTATTTTTGAATACATATTTATTAAATTGTAATAATTTGTGAAAAATTTTAAACTATTTTAAATTGGAAAATTTAAATAAAAAGGAATAAAATCTAAAAATTGCATTAAGAAAACTTTCTTTCTGGAAATAACAAGCCAAAAACGTATCGGTAGTTACGAATATTTATGAATAAAAAGTAATAAATGTTATTTACCAAAATGTTATAAAAAACAACCTAAGGATTTTATTTCCCAATTTTCCTTATTTTTTCTTGTTAAAAAACGCTAATGCAAGTATGAACATAAATTAAAGGTCTATTTAAATGCCTAAAAGAAAGACGCGGCAACACAGCACCGTGCTCCGGACCGTAGCATGGGGACCACCCAAGCAGTGCCCTGACGTCACGGGGACCACCCGAGAGTTAGCCCAGCCTGCGGATGTGCTTGAATGCCCTGTTGTCACATTGAGCACAGTGTAGGTAATTTACGGACGTTTTTTTATACATATTAATTAAAATAAAAAATAGGTAGTACACTAATATAAATAAATGAATATTTTAAAGGAAACAAAATATGCAATCAAAATTTAACAAATTAAAAAAGTAAATTATGTTAGTTTCTTTTTAATATATTTTACATGTAACGTAATGCAAAAAGTAATAGGAAAAAAGGCGAATTCTTACGCTTTGCAAGGCTCACGTATAAATGTTACACACGTTCGGCTAAATCAAAAGGTTTAAAGGCAATTCGTGAAAAGGAGACGCGTGTAGTACACTAACAGGTATAAATTAGGCAAAGAATAGCGGCAAGTAAACAAAGTGACACATCGGTCCCACTTGGTTGTTAATTTACTTGCCTATGAACATTTTGAATCAGCTGAACGTATACAGAAAAAGTAATAATAAAAGTTGTTTTAGTGTCAATTATAAGTTATTATCTAGTCCAGTCGTTAACTTACATATAAATCCGGTGTTTATAATATATCTTCTTACTCATGCTAAGGTAGAGGGGGTTCAACCCCCTCGCCCCCTTATATACAGAAGGGTACAAATGCGTTTTTGGCACAATCGATTTCACAAGAGACAAGCAAAACAATGCTAAAATTTTCATACCAGGGTTAGACGCTTGCTTAGATTACAAGAGCGGGCGTCCATCGACAGAATAAAGATATACACGTTACATTTGCCGCTTGACAAACAGAAACAAAAAAAAAACCTTTGGCGCTTATAGTGATATATTTTTTTGGTGCGGATATGACAAAAATTTCGCTTTGAGAATAAGCAACCTAAAGATGTTTTAAAATGTTTGATGAAAAATAAATAAAATTAAGAAAACCCAATATAAACAAAATCGCAAGCCGAACTTTATGTAGACATTAACGCGAGGGCGATAATAGAGAGATATGGGTACTTTGGTTACCGCCTACGTTCGTTATTTACGTAAGGCGCTATTTAAATACCGCACACGGTATTTAGTGTTTGTTTTTAGAGATATGGAAGACGCCGTATTACGAACGGTTAATTACACCTGTGATGATCCTTTAATGTGCGAGTACTTAAGTTTTTCCCGATATTTTAAACACATTTTACTGTACATTTTCCCACTTTTCCAGACAAATTTTGACTAATACATTCTCTCAGTAAAGCCAGGTCATTGTCGGCCGAGAATCTTAACCTTTTCATTTCTTTTCCACCTTTGATATTAATCCCAAAATAAAAAAAACAAGGCTTTATCAAAGATTAGTAGTTCACCTTTACTCTGTGGCTCTATTACAAAAATATTTGTAGAAATCGTCGAAATAAATTATATAACCTTAAAAAATAAACAAAGAAAAATATTGTGCGCATGGCAATTCTATTCGCTATTTTAAATAGCAGCCCGCAAATTACTCCATGCGGTAACGTTATTACCACCAGCGACGATAAAAATCGAATCGCGCATAACTTAACTGTCATAATAGCGCTTACGTTAATACCGCATGACGTTACAGCACCATCAATATCTCTCTAATGTTTTAATAAAAGAAACAAATCTCAAGAAAACACGAAAAGCAAAAAAAGAACCTAGAAAATTCAGTCTTACAAAAGAAATTCTTTAAAGATCCATAACAATCTGGAAGTTTATTCAAGTCCCGATGTGGGCACTGCACTTCCTACGCCAAAGCATCAAATTCAACCCATTCTGTTTACGGGCGGCTTTTCGTACTTTAACGTTGTAGTACTACGGTCCGTTAATAAATGATAGAATGTTCCGGTGTTTTCTCAACTCCGTTATTACGGTGTCGCTATTAAAGGTCTTGCCACACATAACCGCACCAAAGCCGAACCGAGCCCGGATTCACAAAGATAGAGGAAAGTGGGGCAGATTAATTCGGAAAAATTCAAAAGCACTTTTTATGTCCTCAAAAATATAAAAGGTATTTTTATCAAGCTGAGATTTTCTAACTTATCTGTATTCCTTTTTATCCAAACTAAGTGTAGCATAGCTTAGTGTGGTATTAGTAAAACGGTGTTACATTATTTGTAGAGGTTTATTCTAAATACTTATTTTGGCAAATAATTTACTCTAATGGGAGTATGAGAGTAAATTTTTGTCATAATAAGTAATATTCTAAAGCATTGGGCTTTATAAAGCACTGGAAGCTATTGAGGTCTCTACAGCTTTGTAATCCAAAATTAAATTTCTCCAATTGTGGGCTACCTTGCTTTATATAGTTTAACGTTGACATTAAGATGAAGCAAACCAATTCACTATATAGGGTTAAACATACTCGTAGTTATTAAAAATAATCCAAGTTGGTCTCAAAATTGACTTTATTATTTTAAAAAGTTAGAAAACTCGTAAAAGAATAAAATCGGCTAAAAATTGTTTATATAAAGATTTCCAAATAAAGCAATAATTATTGTATTGTGTAAATTTAAAGTAAATATGTCCACCATTTTATTCGTGTGCCATTTTTATTAAATGAAACACACACAATTCATAAATAATATTAAAACTATCACGCACTATTAGGGATGTGAAATTACCGGTAATTTAAAATTCGGTAATATTACTGGTAATATAATGTTATATTACGATAACATTAGAAATTCATAAAAAAATATTACGAAAAACAAGAACTTAGTTAACTAGTCAGAGTCAAAATGGACTACGTAACAACGTGGATAATGGTTAATTATCCTCTTCGTCATTCCCAACCTCGCCATCTTCTTAATTAATTTAATTTAGTTAAGTCTAACTTCGAAACCGATATATTCTTTTTCTATTTTGTCCTCAGTTGCTTCTACTATTCTTGAATGATCTTTATTTAGTAAATTTAAATTATGGGCAACATAAGTTAGTTTTCCGGCCTTTGCCGCGGAAGTCTGTTTCTTCTTTGCCGATGAATAAATCCATAAGTACTAAATTTTCTTTCGGTTGCGGCTGTTGATGGTAAATTTAAAATGTCTACAGCCAATCTATTTATTTTAAAAGTAGAGCAAATTCCTGCCCACCAAACAGACCCAGACATTACTTACTGAAAATGACAAATTTCCAAGCAAAAATATTGCTACCCCTAATTTTGTCCCGTGCAAATGCTTCCATGATAAGATCTACTTGTGAAGAATAGGTACTTTGGATGACGCCTTGCTTTTTATAAATGAACCCCGTTGCAATTAAATTTTCGGCTTCAATTAAATTGTCACAGTGTTGATTTGGTTGAAAGTATAGAGCAGAAAAAAATGACTTAACTTTTAAATACATGCAAATATTTAATTGGGTAATTCTTGGACTCATTTGAAAAAAACTTCCTATGGACATATGGCCTAAAATTCCTAACTTTTGAGATACAGTGTAAAAATTTCAAAAAACAATTATTTCTTTAAATATCCTAACCATCCTTTAGCCAGTTTTGTTTTAATTTGAGAATATTATCTATTAATGGCATTAAGGGAGTAATCACTAACTAAATTACATATAATAAGTCCAGTGGCGTCTCGAGAAGTAACTAAAGGAATATTTCTAACAAAAAACGTACTTTCTTTAGATTAAGTAAATAAAAATACTGCTTTCACGCTTCTTAATTTTTTTGTATCTTGTTTAGTTTAAAAAGAAAAAAATATATAATTCACTTAATTGCATATTTTTAGACCATAAAAGAAACATAGCGGGATATTTTTCTTTAAAAAATTAGGTTTAAGAATTTTTAATTAGCAATTATATAACAAAAATAATAAATACTCATTTAAAGAAGGTTTATATCCAGTATAACAGTTTTTAATAAAATTACTGTTTTCGAAATTGTTTGGTTTTTGAAAATTTTTACACCCTGTATCTTAAAAGTTAAGACGTTTAGGGCTTATGTCCATAAAAAGTTTTTTTTTAAATGAGTTCAAGAATCACCCCTTTAATATTTAAGGAACACCCTGTATATTTCAGTCTCGATGAACACCATGTTACCGACGTTACTGCACAAAATTTTCATGGAGGCGCGTGAGCATAGTTCTACAGCAAAACAAGTTTAAAAACGTAAAAACTAATATAAAATTTTGGAATTCTGATTATTAAAAAAAAATAAAAGGTTGATATATTTTGATAAAATAATAAATGTTTAAAAGGACCCTAAGAATGATCATACTATGTACTTTTCCTACAGATAAACTTTATAAGACCAACAACCAAACATCTTCGTTATTTATTAAAATGCAGGAGGTCTTTTATTTTACAAAAAGCCGATCAAAAGAAAAATAATTTTCTCTTTAAACTTTTTATTCAACTTTAAAAGATTTAATTAACCGGTATTAAACAGACTACAAGCAAGAATCCATTATAGTGGAATTAAATCTGTTAAAAGATAGTAGAGAGCATATTTACTATTCGACTATATAATATGTCAAGGCGGAAAATTGACATAACGTGTAATGGCGGCACGGACCACCCAAAGCGTTGTATAACGTGCCTCAATTAATAAACACATACTACGCGAGGCATATGGGAAATGAAAATAACTTTTTATAGTCCCCTTTCCATTTACAGCAACGATAATAAAGTACGAAACAAATTAAACTTGTATAAAATGTTTAATTTTTGCTAAACCACTCCATATAACTGTGTCATTAAAATTGTTTCGTATACCGGGTGTTCTGTATACACAAAGGGGAAAGTGGGGAGGCTTCATACAGTTTTAATATTTTGCTTTGTGGAATGCCGTGTTTTAGGTATATCTCTTTTAATTTATGATACACTAGTAGCTTAACTATTTTATATTGTAGTAGAATCTTAATATTATTGAAAATCTACATGCGCGAGTTTCCATAAGACTTTTACAAAATGCAAAAGTAAAATGTATAAATATACCCCATTAGTGGGGTACATTCATACAACCGAAGGGGCACATTTCACATCACTATTAATTCGTTATAATTATTGTTTGTTATGGTTTTATACCATACTTTATAAAAAAACACAAACACATTTTTCTACATACAAAACAAAGAGTAAAATTCAAAATTAAAAAGCAGTATCCAAATCTGTTAATGCCTATTTTAACATCGCAATAGTTTCGTGATATGAACATAGGTACCGATTAGTGAACAGAGTGTTATTAAAAGGTCTTTACGTTACATGTATGGTTATCTACCAAAGACACTTATTAACATTCTTTATTTTAGTCAGTTATATTTATTAAAACTAACAATCTCAAAATGTAAAAAAATATTGCTTATACATTATTAATTATATCAAATAAAAAAACTCTGGTTAACACAAAGATACCTTAACTTACAAAACCTAAAATTAATATGCCCATGTTATTAACAGATGATGACCTAAGATCTGTGGTAATATCATCACTATGTCTGATAAATTAACTGATCGTTGACATCCAAAGACACAAAGTTCATAAAGCACCCTTTTTTCCGTAAAAATGAAACCATAACTTCAGTTAAACTACTTTATATAATATTTATAACTATAATCGTCTGTGTAACAAAAAATAATAGTTAAAAAATATTCATAAAGGGCCAGGAGTACCATTTATACAGTATAATTGTGCCCCATATACTTGTGTATGAATTTGCCTCATCACATGCTAATTAATGAAAAAATATGAAATAGAAAAACAGTCTTCATCTATATTAATTTACACATTAAATAAGTGCCTTTGTATTATTATAATTAGGATTAAATAGCAATAATTAATCAAAAAATAGTAACTGGCCATAAAATATGCCCAAAGTTACGTTATGAAATTACTACGTGAGGCAAAAACACGTTCCGTGTTGTGCACTTGATCTTACCGCACCGAAAATTCTCAAACTGCACTAGTCTGTAAACATACATAAAAACTGTGCACATCCACCTACGTTACTATTTTACTTCTTGTCTAACTTCAGATAAACTCGATGTATGTAGGTGCCCCTTGTATGAATCCACCCCACTTTCCCTTATAAATAAACTTTTAATGTTAGAACATTTCTTGCCTATGTTATTCTTTAAAATTTGGTAAGTTTTAAAAATTGCTTCATTTTTATGTAAAAATACGGAACTCTCTTTCTTGCAGCGACCTCAGTTCTTTGGGTGAAAATTTCAGTAACCAGAACAAACCAGAACTAATCCCTTACCTAAAAATAATTTGACATTTTTAATATTTATATATTTTATTTCAGTGACTATTTTGTTATCCCGAAATTTTGTTAAAAATACCTTCAAAAAAGTCCCTGAAAGTTTAAGCCCTTAATATTATTATTTAGTACTCGACCACAGTGTGCAAGACACATTACAAAAACTTTTTTTTTTTTAATTTTTAATTCGGGTTTTTTTAATTGAATGCTGTACAAAAGTGACTATTGCGGCAAAGTCATAACGCATACCGGTGAAGTAGTACGGGACGCTAAATCCATTTTTTTTGTAAAAACCCGTTTTTTGCATTTATCTCATAAATGACAAGAGCTACAGAGTAAATGTAAGAGACATTTGTATAGGAAATTTAATTTTCTACAAAAAAGGTTTTTAGCACCAAATCACCAGGATTGATATTTTTGAGACATTAATCGTTGAGGTTTACGTATCATTAAATTTTGTTATAATTAGAATTGTTAATTTGTGATAATTAGAAGTTAAAGTTAAAAAACTAATATTGTAATAAAACAAAAACAAACAAAATAGGCTTCTTTTAAGCATGCGAGTAAAACTTGCGTTTGAAATGGCATAGAGTAAGGAAATTATAAGAGTTATCATGGAATAGCCGATTTAAGGACAGGTCATGCGAAAACTCCCAATATAATTTTATTCGTTTTCTCGTTGAAATACCGCCAGTTAGTCATTTCAGTAAGCTTACGTGTCTCCCCACCGCTGATGTTACACGAGGCGAGGCTTCGACCGACGCATTTAAAGTGTAAACTGGAAAAATGACAAGCCTGCCGCAAAAGCGGTACGAAAATTTTAGCATGCCATGGTTTCTCTTATCCGTAGGTATGTTACTTTATGGAAATGGTCATATTTGTTTATTGTCAGATGATTTCAAATGTTAAAAGACAAAAATAATTCTATGCAGCCAAATATTTTTACCTCTAATTAATTTTCTAAAGTAGTGGGCCACCTCAAGGTGTTAAGAAACCCCACTTTTTCAAAATTTGTGACAAATTTCCCATCAGGGTAAGAAAAAACATATTTTATTTAACTCCACTTCCAGTATATCTAATACCAGAACTATTCAATTAAAAATATAAATTAGGGTTTTTGCGACGCCCTCTAAAAAGCTTCCTTTTGATGAAAAAACACTAACAATTTTTATCAATCCAAAACAACACTCTAGGTCTAGATATAATAATATATATAATTATAATTATTGATTATACCCAAAAATTAACTTAGATCGTCTAAAGAAACTTTTTGTTTTGAACTTAAAAAAACAATGTTTCTTTATAAAAGAAAGCTTTTAGGGGCGTCGCAACCTACTGCACGTAAGTAGGTTCTTTTAAAAAGAAAAAAAATTTTATTTTGGTTTCAGCACTGAAAAACAAGAGAATGATCATTTTAAAAGCAAAGTAATAATATTAATTTTTATTTAAAAAAATTACGAAGAAAACATGGATTAAAAGGAATATATTTTTCAACAGCACCCTGTAGAGGGATTCTTCGAACCAAGATACCTTATATACTAATAATTTTCTGTCAGTTCAACAGGTAGGTATGGGTTCTTGGAACTGAAATTATTTTTGAGATCTTTATAGAAAGTACAATGCTAATAACAGTTCTGCCCAGTTATTATAGATTTGCTTTGCTATAGAAACGTAATTTTAAGGTGTACAGGTATACAGGGTGTTTTATTTTCGATGGTTTTACAGAGAAATCGAAAATCATAGGGAATATCAAGAATCTAATATAGGACTCTCGATCTCTTTTTCGAGAAAACACTGTAGTAAAAACAGTCCATGGGTATTGCGATTCATCTCGAAGCTAGAGGGTGATTTACAGATTTTGCCTAGTTTTACAACTTTATTTACCTCGTTTGCTATTAAAGCCATGAAAAAACTTTAGATTGGTTATTTGTGTAGTTTTTTCCGCAGAATATTGTAATGTAATTAGTTGTTTTTCATGTTGAGTCGTTTTGAGAAAATTACTCAACTTATGTTTTTTTCCTATGAAAAGACAAAAATTACGATAATTAAAGTGTTCTATATTAGGTATTTATTTTATTTTCACATGGTGATTTTTTTCTCTAATAGTACTTTTCTATAATAAACTCATATTTTTAAACTTATCAATTATTCTTATGCTACTTATTATTAGTATAATGCAAGTGTTCAAGCTATTAAAAAAAACTACATATTTATTTTCTAAATCTTAAGTAAGTTAATAAAAATAAGTTGAACTTTTAAAGGTTGAATTTTAATAAAATATATAGTTGGGAAGCTAAATTTAAAAAAATGATATTGAGAAATGATGTTTTGTTGTTTTTTTGTCATGGCCTTCTATAAAAAAGCCAAATTTATGGAAAATGCTGATTTTCCCATAAATTTACCACTCATCTAAAGTTTTTCATAACTTTAATAGCAAACGAGTAAAAAAAATTGTAAAAATGGGAAAAATCTAAAAATCACCCTGTAGCTCCAAGAAGAATCGCAATAGCCATGACTGTTTTAACTACAGTTTTTCTCAAAAACGATTTCGAGACCGGGGTGTAAAACTACTGAAAATGAAACACCCTGTACAAGGTGTTTTTATTTCGCCGTGGTTTCTATTTTGTTTTCGGAGAGACAGAATCTTGGTGGTCTAAACGTATACAAATTTATTATAGGTAGTAAGTTTGTGCGTGACTTGCGCTATTTTACTAAATTACTCAATACCACTTCTATTAACTTTTTGTAATAACTGCTCTAACGGAAAAGAAACAAAAAATGATATAGTAATGGGCGTTTAAACCTAACAGTTTATCTACACTGGCCACAATAAAAAATTAAGAATAAGAGAAAATATGTTAGAAATGGCATTAACACATGATTTGTTGTTATTTCTTGGAAGTGATCGTGTTAATTAATTAAATGTATCTGATAAGACCTAAAGAATGAAATAAATATTCCATTTTAAATGAAACTGATTTATATCCAGTTATACGAGTATGGCCTTTTAACGACTTCACACAAGGTTTAATACAGTTTAAAGACAACACGGGTTTAATTTATCGCAATAATATTATAAATCTGCCAAATGAAAATTAGTAATATCATAAAAGTACTAATTAAGTCTTGCACATTATTCGATGAGTTTTAAGGTTTGCAGTTCATAAAAAATACAAAAATATTTGTTTTAAAGGAATTAGTTCTAAAAAATTATCCTAAGAATACTCAAGTGGGTTTACCATTCTTTGGAAAAAAAGTACATGGGGCTCTATTAACGTCATCAAATAAAAATATACTCTTATTAGCAATTTTAACGGCATTTTAATTGTTGCTAAAATAATATTTAAATAAATAAACGACTACATAATAGGAATAATTCATAAAAAAATTGGGATTCACCACACGGGCTTGTTTTCGCATTCAACCAACTAAGTCGTAAATTATTTGAAATCAGACTGTATCCTTTTAGCATTTGAAATAGATTTTTCAAAATATAAAATATTCAAATCGAGAATTTTAATTTATTTAAATATTAGAAAAATATTATTAGCACATCTTTATCCAGGGCCGGAGGTTTTTTTTCAAAAAAGTTAACATATTGCTTTGCTATTTTGAAGCCTGCATAGGTTATACAGGGTGATTCTTAACCTAACGTTAAATTTTGGTAAATTATTGCTGTTTACGGGTCCCTGATGCTTTTTACTGTAGTCTCTGAAAGAGGTAATGTTAGTGTTTTTTTAGTGTATGTTTACCAATTTAATAGTAATAACAATAAATCAGAAAGCAAATACTAAACTAAAATGCAGAAAAATAAATACTTTAAAGAAAATCAAACCGACCAAAAAAAAAAAAAAAAACTGACTAAAAAGTTAAAAATAATAAATTAAAAAAATAAGTCGGGTAATAACATGGTATAAAATTATAAAAAACTTTTAATTATTTAGTTATTAGGCATATGTTAATACCCGATTTATTTTTTTATTTTTGTTTATTTATTATTTTTAACTATTAAGTGTATTTTATTTATTCTTTTAAAGTCGGTTAAATTTTTTTAAAGTGTTTATTGTACCTCCATCTCATAGGTTTCGTACGTTTTTATATTTAAAATATATATAAATAAATGCATTAAATTTGGACAAAAAATCTTTTTTTTTATTGTAGGTGGTTGAAGGCTTAAATTTGATAGTGGTAAAAACAGCTTTGTCATTAAAATTTTTTAAAAAACTAATAAGGCCGTAAGGTTAAGGTAGTGCGAGAATTAACAAAAAAAAAACTAGATTTAAATATCTAAAAATAAAAAAGGTATTTATTTTTATTCAGCGATAAGCACATCAAAGTTGATAATCAAGAACGAAAAAATTTTAAAAACAATCCATGCCAACTGAGGTATAACTAAGTGGTCTAAATGTAAAGCGTAAGGCATTACGAGGGGAAAAGGTGGGGGGGTTATGGGTAATAAGATAAGCCTATCAAAGGCATGGACCACCCAAGTCGAACGTCGCTATATTAAAAATGAGTATCAAGTATAAAAAGGCATAAACACAGGTGAGGACTCGCAACTTATTTGTAATTATAATAATGCTTTAAGAAAGGTGTCAGATATAACGTCCGATACATGTAATTTCCGACGATATTTTGTTTGTTTTTTAGGCTGCAATAATTTATAAGAGTGTGGTTTGGGATTCATTTACATATGATCACCTTTCGTTTTTTTTTATATATAAAAGCTTGATACACATCAGTTACACGCCAGAGAGCACAGTTTAGTTTGCAGTTGTTTTATAATGAGGCGAAATTAAAGCGACAGAACTAATAAAGCTGCATTTTTTAATTAACTTTAACCATGTCATAGTATTAGTACATAAATATATTAAAATTTTTAGTTAATAATTAATCTTGAAATAAATGTATACCTTGGTGACTAATAGGTATTTTATCTTCTTTAAAACATTTAAAAAATTAAATATGTTCACCGACAACAATGTATAAGCAATAACAGTTAATCCAAATAAGGGGTAGAAGTAATGATGTTAATAGCAGAGACATTTTAAAAGGTCGGCTAATAATATGCAGATTTAATGACACTAATTATTATTTTTTAATATGTTAATAATGCATTTAACTGAAACCAATGAGAATCCCAGACGTTAAGGGTTAAAATATTAGCCTATAGATGCACTTTTCTAGGGGAGTTCAGGGGTGCATTAAATCAACAACCTTGAGTAAAAATTTTTCCTTTACACCGAACTGAAAGGAGAGACTACAGTAAAAGCACAGAGACGTGTAATTTAATTGATTGACATTGAGGGAGTCATGGTTAGTTCTGGTTAGTTAAACCTTTTTTTTTTAATTCGTTTTATTAAGAAATTAAAAAAAAATAACTAGCCAGAACTAACCCTGACCCCCTCCCCAATGTGACAGTTTTGCATGACCGTCTGTAACATTTCACACCAATAAAATTACACGTCCCTGTTCTTTTTACTGTAGTCTCTAAAAGAGGAGCACTGGTAGCGTTTTTAGTGTATTAATAGTAATAATAATAAATTAGAAAGCAAAAATAAACTAAAAGTCAGAAAATTATACAGACTTCAAAAAATGAAAGAAAACTTACTAAAAAGTTAAAAATAATAATAAAAAATTAATTAACTCCAGTAATAACATATGCGCTAAACTACTAAATGTTAATAACTAAATAAGCAAAAGTCTTTTAATACTTTAATACCATATGTTATTACCCGACTTCATTTTTTTTTTTTATTATTTTTTTATTTATTATCTTTAACTTTTTAGTAAGTTTTATTATTTTTTGGTTGGTTTTATTTTTTCTAAGTGTTTATGTTCTAAAACACACAGCCTGAAACTGTAAAAATAAGGTTATTAAAATGTTCTAAAAATTAAATTTTTAAAAACCATAGAATTTTGGAATGTAGATCCTTTAAAAATTAGCCTTTTTCTTTAATAAATACATGGGAAGCTGCTTTCAAACCTTCGCGTAAAAACGTAATACGAATTCAAATTAATGACCAAATGTTAAACGGTGCCGATATCAATTCCAGCTGTTGAACTGTAAAAACAAACCATTATTTACTGTGTTCCTTTCGATTTAATTACAGTTACTATTTTTACCATAGCAAGACATAGCAAGAAAGTTCGTGCGTTCACAAATTAACCCCTTATAGGGCGCTCGGACTGCGTAATCGTAAGTGCAAACTGCCGAATTGAGAGCAGAGGCGGGCCAGGCCCGCGCAAGTGGCGCCCTGCAGGCCCTAGGCGGCCCAATGGCCAAGAGCGGGCCGCTTTGCTGTGGCCACACACGACGCTACGTTGGTGGTCTGTTCGCGTCCGCCGGCCAAGGTTAGCGTAACGCGGCTTTGGCTTAAGCTACATCCTGACGCGGTGACGGAAGACGATTGTCAAGTGCCGCTGCAAAACGCCTAAAAGAAGGCGATTCGTCTCTTAAATACAATTAAGGTAGAACAGATTTTAATTAATTTACCTCTTACATAATGTAATACTAATTCGTACATTAAAGATACCGTGACTATGGAAAATTCTTAACCTGTTTCGCAACAACTACAATTTACGAAATTATTAATTAGCTACATATACAAGGTGTCCCGTATCGTTATGTTCAAATTTTGGGAACGTAAAGTACACTTCTTTTCAAGTAAAAAAACGCAAGACTTGTATATCCATTTTTATTTATTTCAAAGTTACACGCCCATGAATGTTATTTGAAGATAATACTAAGATAATACTAAAAGTAAATAAAGAATACTAAAAATAAGTTCGTAAAGTAAATAAAAAAATATTTTATTTAAAAAAAGGTCAATTGATAATATTTTCAAAATGTCCACCTCAAAAAAAAAAAAAAAAAAAAAAATAAAATGGATATACAAGTTTTGCGTTTTTTTACTTGAAAAGAAGTGTACTTTACGTTCCCAAAATTTGAACATAACGATACGGGACACCTTGTATATAATAAATAACAGAAAATGCCTAATAATATACTAAACTAAGTTTTAACTGCCATTTCATTTCTTTTTATTTCTCCAAAATGCTTAAAACTTTACTAGGTATAATTGTTTCTAGTCATCATAATTTAAGTGGTTGTGTTTTTTTTAAATAAGCAATAAAACAAGCAAAAATAAAATTACATGAAAACTAGAGAAAATCACATCATGTTTTTTAATTAATTTTAAAAATTAAAGAAAGCCATACTAAACGTTTAAATTCGCATAATTTCATTTTTTGGGGAGCTAAGTTTAAATACCAATATTTATAGATGTGTTTAACGCAGTACTGTAACGGATTTTATGGCCTAAACACCAGTTTGTAGAGGCATTTAAAGGAAAAAAAGATTTCTTATTGAAACAACAATAGGACAAATGAACCAAAAATTTAAATGTTTAAGAAAGTCGTGTATGGCAACTGCTTTTGCTTTTTTAAAAAAGAAGATTTACGTTGAAAAATTTGTTGCTTTGTACAGGGGCTTGAAAAAGTACAAAAATGTGAATATGGACCAAAAGAATACTACCTTTATTTTTAAAAATTCACCGAGGGGTCAAATAAAAAAGGTTTTTAGAATTGAACAATAAAGATCCCGTCTCTATCCTTATTCAACTCTAAAAACCTTTTTTATGTGACATTTTGCTGAATTATTAAAAACTAGCGGACACGTGCCCACATCGTTGGGCGTTAATATCTGAACTTTTTCTTTAATCATAATAAAATTTAGCCTATGACACTCCTGAATAGTGTAGCTTTCTGATTGTAAAAGAATTTTTATGATAGGTTTAGTACTTCCAAAGATTAGCGGCTACAAACAAACCCACAAACAAAGTTAAAAATTTCACCTCTTTATATATTAGTATGGATAAAAACCGTTTTCTTATGGTTAATTTTTTTACAACATAAATCTTGTTTTTTAAGAAGCAAAAGCAGTTGTGATCCACGACTTTCTTGGACATTTAAATTTTTGGTTCATTTGCCCTATTGTAAAGTCCATCCGAGGACTTACTGAATGTGCGAAGGCCTGTTTACATGCCTGTGCAGTGACTGATGAATATATCATGTATTCACCATGAAATAGACTTGCTTTTTATATCAACAGGACCATTTTTATTCATTTTTATAATATTCAAATATTTTTTTACGTGAATTCAGAAATATTAACCAAGAGAAACCAGCGTTTTTGCCCAACGCCATCGTGTGGATGATAAGTTTGTCTGGATTCGCGTTCATTGGGCCAAGTTTGCTCAAATTCGGTGCCGATGAGAATTAAAGGGAGTTCGGGTTCTGTTCTCCAAAACCGGAGATATAAATTAACGTCCACACGTTGGAGGTTGTGGTTTGCCAAATGTTTCGACAAATACTTCACCCAACGTGTGGCACCGGCTTAAAGATCTACAGAGCCCCAGCCACAAGGCAATAATGTAAAATTTGCCCAACTCCATAAAAAAATTTAGTCCAACTCTATGTCTGAAGGTTAACATAAAACAAGTGTTAAACAAGAGGATTATCAAAATAAAGAAATCAGGGGTGGCACCAAAATTTTTATCACTCCTGATTTTATAGAAACTGCCCACTCCCCTACTTTATATAGCATGCACATGTCTTTATGTTGTTATTTTTTTAACTTCAATTATTACCATACACTTTCAAGATACCAGCCTTATAGCTTTCACCATTAATGGACTTTAATTTATGGAACATTTTTAAATTTTTTTAAAGACTATACAACTATTTAATTTTTCTATAAACAGCCAAATAAGATAAAAAAATACACTCCATGTAAATTTATTTTGCCAGTGGTATATGCCATGCCATGCCAATTAAGTAAAAGCTTTTACAATTATTTAATTACTATTATTTAAATACTTAACCAGAAAATAAATTTGCACGTCCTCAAAAAAGCGGCGAATTACAAAAAGGTAAACCCAAGAAAAACAATTCCTTTTAAACCAGGATTATAAATTTACGTCAAACATGTTTATCAGTAAAGCCGACTAATCTACATAACAAAACTTAAGTCAATTTTATGCCATATAGGTATTCTATCATACGCACTGGAATATACTCGTATTTATCAATGAAATTTATTATTAAAAGTCATAGCACGACACTTCTAAACTTATAAATAATTAACAACACAAATCTCAGAACGTAAATACACTGGCGTTGATTAGGGCGTAATTACCCCCCTTCCTCTAGGAGCATGAAAAAATTTGCAAGGGTCATTACAAATGAGGTTGTAAAGTAAAGTTTGTGAGTGGAAAGACCATTTAATTTTTCCTCTTTTGCTTTTAAAAACTTTTTTGGCCGACATACTTCATCCATCGCATTACCTCCCCACCAAAAACATGAAATTATCTACCCCAGTGCGTAAATAAAGAATACCTGTGGAGCAAAAATTTAATAGAAATATTATCCAAAAATTTCAATTTTGAGCTTAAGATGGTATCACCTATTTAAATGCCCATCTTTAAAATACGTTATATAAAAAGTCAAATGGGCGTTTTCGTCTTCCAAAAATGCAATCAAAATTTAGGTATTTAAGCAAAAAGGTACTATTATCCCAAGCTGTATTTTTAAAAAGAATATTATTTAACTCTTGCGTCAAATCGGTTTTTATTCTTTATACAATTTATGTCAAAATATACGAATTGATACAAGAGAGATATAATCCGTAAACATATTTAAGAAGCTCCAGATCAAAACGCAGTTTTTGGTAAAATAAATTTTAAGAGTATCTTACAATTTTTACTCCGCGTTTCATTATTTACGTTTAAAAAGTTTTTTTAATTGACATCTCATGTAATATAAATTTATTTATAATATATTTCATTAAAAAACTTTTTAAATTAATGTTTAGAAAACTCCCATTAAATATTGTGAGGTGTTATAAAAATTGTGTTTTATCAAAACCTGCGTTTTTATTTGGAGCTCCTCATTTATTTAAATTTTAAATGTTTTAATTATTTATTTGTATTGTTAATTCAAAATATTTTAAACAACACCAATATTTTCCCAAAGGGGCTTAACACCATTTTTAATAGAATAATTTGACGTTAATTTAACTAAATTTTTATCCATATATTTTGTTTCAAAAGTAATTTTATCAATTTGTTGCCGACACTAAACAAAAAGCATTCTTATATGAGTACCTAATATATTTTTTTACTTGTCCTGGTATGCCAAGTATATAAAAAAATAATATTGCCTTAACTTTTCTTTTTTAGTTATTAAAAAATGTCAATTACATATGTAAAGTGTAAAAAAGGGATATTATTTTTCGATAAGAATCTCGTGTTCTTTGTTAAAAGATGTTAAAAAATATATTATTTATTCCTTAATTAAAGACTCTTTTAGTTTTAATTTGAATAAAAAGTTTTCTTTGTAAAGCCAAGAAGTTTTTTATGTTATACCTCGCTTACAGACACCCACGGTACGTTAGTATTTAGGCTTTTAGCCTTCGTGGTTTGTCCAAAGATAAAATTGATTTACAATTGACAATATATACAAATGACAGGGAAACGCAAATTTCTAAGCTTATGTAGATATATTTTGAGCTTGGTAAAAAAATATTAATTATAAGAGTTTTTGGGTAGTTGATTTAAAAGTTAGATACAAAATGTTTTGTTTTAATTATGAAACTAAAGTCGATTATCATGTTTTGTAGTAAATTTTATTATAAAAAAAAAAACATTTTTTTTTATAAATTGGAGTGGAAAAAAATATTAAAGGTAAGGTAAAAACAAATAAAAATGTCTATTTCATTTTCCTTTACCGTATTTATAGCAATAGAAAATGTATCGCGTATATTAAATATGTCCGATCGCTAAAGAAAAAGCAGAAAATAAAGTCAATGGACGATTTTATAACTAACCTCCAAAATTTTGTAGCATAAACAAAGAATAAAACCAAAATTTCTTTTGAGACAAAATTGTACTGAAACTATAGTTTTTTAGTACAACTTTTTTAATATAATTACAATTAAATGTTAATATTCTTTTTAAATACTTTTGATTTTCGCAAATCGCTTGTCGCTTTAAATTATGGTATTTAATATAAATAGCCAATAATTTAATCCTAAATTTTATTTATTTTCTAATAATGCCGCCCCAAAGCATCCCCTAAAAAGCAAAAATAAAATAAAATCTCAAATAACTTTATGACCTGTCTTGTCACAATCGGACAAATAATATTTCAAAGTTAGGAAAGGACCTCCAGAGTAGATAAAAATGCGATGGTCAATAAATCTGGCGAACACTTTTAGTAAAGCGAAATAAAGACCTTTAAAATGACCCTCTAATTCGTAGAATGACATTAAAAGTGACCACAAATGTCTCAGAAATATCTCAGTTAGTTGAGCCGGCCTAAGGTTTTTACCTACGATGGTTACCATCTGGGATAATAGGCCTATCTTCGGAGCTTGAGGGAAATATGTATATTCTAACAAAAGAGACATGTTAATCTCGTTTGAAGTTAAACGACGATATTTTTACATGTCACAAGGTAGAATGGACAGCCTAAGAATATATACCGCCGAAATAAATAATCTTTGTATTTATAGATACCAACAGCAGAGTGGTATAAATTATACAAATACTTTTTCCTTAGTTATTTCGTAGTCCGTTCCGGGATATTATCATCCAGTTTATTAAATTTACTTTTATACCATAAATTTAAGAAAAAATTGCCAAGAACTATTACCATTAATAATTAATAATTGTATTGTCTTTACAAATAATCTTCCCAGTTTGCAAGTAGTCACTGAGGTAAACTAAGCAAATAGACATAAGTCCAGTGTCGTCGTAGCTACTATTGGGCCAGGAGGGACAGTTGCCCCGATGCCTTTAAACCCCAGGGCCCCTGAGAGGCTAATTTATTAAGTATAAACTATAAAAAGCAAATTTTTTCTCCACATTTAAAATATAAATAAAGAGAGAATCGTAACGTGAAAACTTTTTTTTGTTAGTGTACAGGGTCTTTGCTTACTTACATTAAACACCTTTTTTTTGGCGGCTTTGAGTACGTCGAAATTTAAAATATTTTAATTGGGGCCTCACTTAATTTTTTTGCCCTAGGGCCCTTGCTTAAGTACTATGAGCAAGAGAGGATAAAAGGTGACGTTACTGACGAGGTGTGAGATGGTTTAACTGCGCAAGTTTTTATCCAAGTTACGAATTTAAAGACAAGTCAATTTTGCTGTTTAAAAACCCTAAAATATCTTACTTTTATAATATTTCTTCTAAAAATACATGGTACAAAAAGACAGCAAGAACTTTAGACAGTACACGTATTATGATAATATACTTTAGGCACCATTTCAGTAGAATTAAAATTTTATTATGTATAACAAACACATAAGTCACCAAACGAATTTTAAAATTTGGGTTTGTTTTAATATTTCAGTAAGTAATTTACTTAGTATTCAACTATTAACAGCGTCTAGTAATCAAATTTAATCAATGCGACTCTTTTATTACTAAGCATACAAGTGCCGATATAAAAATTTATAGAAAATGGTATAAATCACTTTTAGTACGTCCAATGCGTTGGTAAAATAAAATTTTATCCCCGTGGCATTTTTTATTTTAAAGTACTTTATATTTTACTGACAATCTGAGATTTAAAAGAAAGGTTTTTATTATAAATATCAATAGTAGATGGAGAATAACTCCAATAGATCCAGATCCACCCACCTTAGAAATTTAAAAATATATATGCTAAAAGATGTACTAGGGCAATAAAATTTAATGGTACAGGATCAGTGAAAACAGTAATATAAAGCGTTAAAAACCATGGGAGATCATCGAACAAATCAAAAATTGTGCACGCATATTTTCAGTAGCACAAAATGAGGGTCCAAGTAAACTAACAAAAAAACTATTTCAGGTGTCCATTTGCCGTACATCAAAAAATAAAACAGAAGAAGTATTTATTTTATCGCCCATTAAACACTTTTAAAGGGTAAGAAGAACTCCCTAAAATCCACCCTTAAAGTTAATTTCTTTAAGTATCTTAAGAAAAATGAATAGAAGCTGATAGAATTTTTGGTAAATAAAATTATGGTTTTGATTTTGTGAAGTTCTTAATTTGTTCCCAAGATATCTGAAAAAAAAAGAATTTAAGGATGGATTTTAGAAGTAATTCCTCCTCCTCTTAAAGGGGTTTAATGGCCAATAAAAAAATATGTGTCTCTTATCCTATGATGTACTACAATATATTGCAGTTTCATCAAAATCGGCGGAGGACCTGAGATAGATACTACTATCTTCTTATATAATTATTTGTCCAGTTTGGCTCTTATAAATAAGATTTATGCTATTTAAAATACGCGTTAAAGCACAATTTTTTATTTGTGGAATTGTCATCTCTGTTTCTCATTGTCTAAAAAGTGGGTCTGCTCACAGGACACTAAAATATTCTATTTTAGACAGGCGTAGATAGTCTCTTCTTCGAAGAGCAAATCGATGATATTTTAGAACATAGAATAGAATAGAGTTGGAGAGGAAACATAAGTACACATTTTAAACCCTTAAACAAAAAAAAAATACCAAAACCCTAATTTGGTACCTTTTAATTAATTAACCTGGATATTAGCATTGCTTACCTGATCTAACTGTGCTAACGCCACATCGGCGTCCACCCAGCCAGGCCTGGTGTACAGGTCCGACTCATGGCGCGGCTCCGGCCCTGGCGCAATGGGCGCCGCGGCCGCCATCTGTCAAGGCTCAGGGCCGGGTCGGCCCTTATTGCGCTCCACCCATTTAGGTATCCATGAACCACCGCACAAACTAAAATAAGCTAGAATTAAAATAATATACTTTGAGTCTTTACGTTGAATATTATTACCACTAAAAGATCTTTAAAAAAATAATTAAAGATTAACTTTATCTAACTTTATTAGTTTCGGAAAATAATATGGCCAATTAATTTATAGTCTACGGTTATAATGTACATTTTAGCAGCTTAAAAAATGGCGTGCCACAAGAACCCCTTTCCATTAAAAACCAAAACCGCGCCAGCTGTCACATTGACATTTAAAGTTGTCATTGTTCTCGTCAAAAAATTTAGGAGTTTGCTCTTATACCTTCGTTCCAAATTTCACCAGAATATACCACACGATTTAAATTTCAAAAAAAAGAGGAACGGACTTTAGTTTCTCAATGTATATTTAAAAACAACTTTTAAAAATCGTCTCCCTGAATTGTTATAGAAACAAAATATGTAAAATTATTGGAATTTTTATGCACAAGATTTGTGTTTTTCTTGTACAAGTATTTTAATAAAAAAGAACTAAACAGGTATTTAACTGGGTGTTATATTAAATGAAAAGACGGGTAGAGTGATACTTATTAAAAAAGGTCTCTCGACCCTGATTACAACTGCAAAGTTTAAAGTCTTTGCTGAATATTTTCGTTAATATGACAACTTGTCAAAATTTTGATTTTTATTTTTTAATTTATAATACTAAATTACCTTTGCGGGCAAAGCATACTTTAAACTAAGGGGATAAGGATAAGGGTTAGACGATCTTAAAAATGAGATATCATTAAATCTTTCTTAAGAGGTGATTCACCCGCTAAAACTTAAGGGTGAATTACAGCCTTTTTAAATGATATCTCATTTTAAAGATCGTTTTAGCCCTTATCTATATCCCCAGTTTAAATGTTTGCTCCTACAGGTAATTCAATATTATAGATTTTAAAAATCAGAATTTTGACAAGCTGTCATATTAACGGAAATAACAGCAGAGACCTTCAAAACAAGGTATTAATCGACCCTCAGAGGTGCAGCTTAGGAAGTGTAAGTGGCAAAAAAAAAATGTTTCTCGAAAAATTGACGTGTCTGAGAGTTTTTAAGCTTATATGACATGGAGTGCTTAAAATTAGCTCTGTTTCTGTTTTTAAATAGCCACCGTGTATACAGGGTCATCCAACAAGTGTCCGTCATTTGTAACTTGGTTATTCTTTAAAATTTTTGGGATACAAAAAAAAATACTATTGCCGTCCATAGAGGTGTAAGGTAAATATTTTTAATAAAAAAATAATACCCCACTGCATCTCTTAAAATAAAAAGGTTTTTAAAATTCCTATTTAGTTTCGAACAAATTTAATTTCTTGACTGTTTATTTGATGCACGGTTGTCGCGTCAATAAATAGAAACCATTTCTCGGCACTGGTCAAATCCATATCTAATTAAAAATGAATAAGAAAGGTAATTTTTTTACTGTAGAATTTGATATTACCGATTTATAGTGACCATGCCAAAAAATGATTTGTATTTATTTACGCAAACCATGCATCAAATAAAACAAAGTCAAGAGATTAAATTTGTTTCCAACAAAATGGCAATTTAAAAACATTTTTATTTTAAAAGATGCAGTGGCGTACTAATTTTTATTAAAATATTTACCTTACACCTCTCACGGACGACACTAGTAACTTTTTCTTGTATGCCAAGTAATGTCTTCTGATGCAAAGAGAGGCGCCCCAAATTTTTAGAGATATCTAAATCGGTATAAAAGTTTTTATGAAAAAAAATTAACCCTGTAGTTTAAAAACTAAGATGTTTAAGACATATATGTTCATATGATGTATTTTTCTTATTTTTTATTGTAGAATTAGTCCTTAAAGGTTGTCGGATAAAACACCCTGTATATATAACCATAAAAAATATTAAAAATAATGACATTTGCAAACTCCTCTCAATTTTTAAACTAAACATTTCTCAGGATATTCGATTTTAAAGTTTCACTCTTATAAGGAAAATTTCGGTGGATTTTAAATTTATGCTTTCTTGTGACATAACATCCTTTTTAATTTTTTATATGAATAGTGCCTTTATACCCTAAAGGGTGATAATCTAGCTGCTGTGTTCTCAAATAAATTTACTTTTTCGGGCAAAATCTGGCGTCAAACCGGCAACATTGTAAAAATAAAGAATTAAAGAGTAGGTTAAGTTTTTTCATCTTTGATTTAAGATAGAAAGTATCCGCATTATAAAACTATTCTAGAGTAACTACTTCAGGAATTTTATATTGTAATTAACTATTACAGAAAATATTGATAATTAATCATCATCAGTGTTAAAAGCTTGTTTGAAAGCTGTATGAAAACGTTTGTTTACGTCCTAATTTTGTACTTTTAAAATATAACTTATTTTAAGAATAATGTACGTTCACAAACACCGCTTAAAAAATACACTTTTTTTTACCAAAAATATTGTTCATGGTTTTTGCCAAAATTCATTTTACTCCTTTAAAAGCCGACGTTTACAGTTTTTAAAATACTTATTTAAACTCTATATGGAAAATTATTTTTTACCGTTTAACTTTGTTAGGTTTGTAATAAAAGATTTTTACGCTTTCTCAATTGTGCCCTTTATTTTTGTATTAAACATATTTAAAATTAAAATATAATTACAGCAAAGTTAATGCCGGCAATTACAAAAACAAACATACACATTTAAAAAAACTAAGCAACTACTGTCAAGAAAAGTAAATATTTACCCGGTAAAATTGTCAACGTCCTGAACATAAACAAAACATCTCCCTTTGATTTAAAGATGTTCCCGAGGGCCACTGACGTTCACAAAACGGGGAGGCATTTTCTCGGACCATATCCTCAAAATACACAGCACTGTCTCACTTTAACGTATGGTTACGAATAAATAAAGCATTAAAATGAACGCACGATGTTGTTTTGAAACTGTACGTCTTTCAAGTTAAAAAACGTCAAGTTGAAGTAATGTTGACCGTCTACGAAGAGCTTTCGTACTAACACCGTTGACTAAACGAGCCGTAGTACTCTCAAATGTTGGTGTTGGGTCCGTTCATTGTATTTCTGCTCTGAGCGTACGACTGCGACCGAGCCGGTCGAGCATGGACCACCCACATCTTGTAATAATGTAAATTCTCATTACATTGGTTTCGTAAATTTTTTGTCACCATCTGTATGGAGTGACCCGCCAACCCAGAAAGCGATACTAATCTAATTTTAAGGGCTAAAAGAAAAAATGCATATAATACAGCGTGTCTTCGGAAGTTCTTTCCAAATGGAAAACTTTTTAATTGTTTACTCAAGAAAAAAAATGTGTCTTTTCCTAAAGAGTCCTGCGTGATAAGAAAATCAATTTTCATAAAAATATTTGTATGTTATATACAGGAAGCCAGGAAGGATTGACATTTAAATTTAAAGGTACTGTTTTCAAATTAATAAAAGACGCCGGCGATATTTCCAAAATTTATAGTTGTTAATACTTGCTTTAAATAAACTAGATTGCACCCCGTCGAATTCGACATTTTAGACAGTGATTAGCGATTTATTTAAGCGCCTCTATCGAATGCTTTTAAACTTTCCTAGTGCACTATGACATTTTTTTGCTCATATTTTTGCTTGATATTGTTGCAGTTAGTTCTGACAACAAAAAAATCAGAGATTCTCTGTAACCATAGTAAATATTTTTTATGATTTTATTAAGATGGATTGAACCAGTCGAATTTTGACGAATTTAATTTAGTTATATTATATAATTAAAAAAAGAAACATAACTACAATATTATGAAATAAAAACACATCAAGTCAGCAGGTCTACCAATGATACATTAAAAACGCAACATGCAAAGTTCATTTATCACATAAAACCCTTTTTAAGACTAAAGTAAAAAGCACAAGACCCTGTAATTTAATTGGTTTGAAGCGCCACGTTATATAGGGGGGTTCATGGTTAGTTCGGTAAGTTAAATCTTTTTTTTATCTTAATAAAACAAATAAAAAAAAAAGATTTTCCTAGTGCACTATGACATTTTTTTGTCATATTTTGCTTGATATTGTTGCAGTTAGTTCTGACAACAAAAAAATCAGAGATTCTCTGTAACCATAGTAAATATTTTTTGCGATTTTATTAAGATGGATTGAACCAGTCGAATTTTGACGAATTTAATTTAGTTATATTATATAATTAAAATAAAGAAACATAACTACAATATTATGAAATAAAACACATCAAGTCAGCAGGTCTATCAATGATACATTAAACACGCAACGCAACATGCAAAGTTCATTTATCACATAAAACCCTAGACTAAAGTAAAAGCACAAGACCCTGTAATTTAATTGGTTTGAAGCGCCACGTTATATGGGGGTTCATGGTTAGTTCGGTAAGTTAAATCTTTTTTTTAATCTTAATAAAGCAAATAAAAAAAAGATTTACGTAACCAGGACTAACCATGACTCCTCCTTATGTTACAGTCTTGCATGACCGTCTGTAACTCTTCAAACCAATCAAATTACAGGTTCTTGTGATTTTACTGTAGTCTAAACCGTTATTAAATTGGAAAAAATATATATTTTTATAAACAAAAATAGGCAACAAAACCTGAAAAAGTTTTTTGAATGATCTCAGACGTAGAAGGAGAAAAGTTCATGTAAATTGTTATAGTACTTGCAACATGTTGACGCGCTTAAGCCAATATTTAAAAAAATTGCAAAGTCAAGACGACAAATACTTTTTTAAATTTGCAACAAAAGTTAATTTCTTTCCTAGAATAGAGAGGCAAATAAAAAAGTGTTGAAAGGTTTCAGTAACCAGAGGATCATTTTTTTTAAAGATCATGTACATGGCGCAGTTTGTACTGCCGAAAAATATAATCAGTAAACTGGTGCAGTTTGTACTAATCAACAGCTACCAATATTGTGCTCGACGTAATATTCCCTGCAGTATAGGCAAAACACGTCGCATGGTTTTTTTTGTTTTTAAAGAAAAATGGGAAATAAAACATTAAAAAAAGTAGTGATGAGACGTTTTAGTAACCAGAGGATCATTAAAAAAAAAAGATCAAGTAAATTTGTGCAGCAGAAGTCTCTAACGAAGTGTCTGAAAATTTTGGCTTTGCGTTTTAAATATATAGATCTTTACCAAAGAGACCATAAAAAAATTCCTAAAAAGTATTTTTATTTCTCACAAATGTGTAGTTATTTATTTAAAGCATCTATAAATAACAGGACAACATAAAAAAATATATCAAAAAGAAAACTCAAAAAGAAAACTTAACAGCGGTGTGCAAAATAAAAAAAAGTTTTTTTGCTCTTGTCAATTTGTCACAAATGCCAACTTTTATTTCGTCACTGTCACTGAAAGTGCAGATATAAAAAAATTCATTATTTTTCTGTTCGTCATGTTAATTTACGTCAAGGGTAACAATAAAATATACAAGGTGCGTCATAATGAATTTATGCAATATTTTTCTCGGAATTTCAAAATCAAATATGCGGAATCGACTTGGAAGGAACGAACGTTTTACTCCAAATTTAAGAAAAAATGCAGACAAATTATGTTTACTCCTTATCTGTCATATAAACGAAGTTAGCGCGTGATATACTTTTAACTTTCTGCATAATAAGTAAGTATGCAGTCACATAGACAATCAAAAAATAGGAAAGTTTTTGCTTTAAACAAAAAAAAAGTTTTCTATAATTTAAAACCAGAACCTTTTTCAAACCACCTTTACATTCACAAGCAGGACTTTTTTCGTAGAGTAAATAATAAAAATTCCCATTTGGTAAAAACTTTCAACGACAGGATGTACACTAGCGTACCGAGGGAGGGGCGCACCGCTTCGGGCCCATGGTAGGAAGGCTCCCAAAAGGGAACGTACTGTCCGACAGCTTGGTTTTACCTAAAGATATTTTTTAACCACCTATTTTTCTGAATTTAAATGTTTATTGTTTTTTAATATTAAGTTTTTAAGACAATTAAAACAATATCCAAAAGGCTACTTCTTCGACGTAACCGGTATACTAACTTGTTGTTAACAACACATCCTACAGGGTAAATAAAGTAGGAAAATAAAATCTTTAATCACTCCTGTATATGTACAGTTATCAGTAAATAACAACGGTTACGACAAATTATAGATTTAACCTTCCTAACACTTCCATTATTTAAATGCTTTGTTAAAATTAAATTAGAATTTAATTTTAATATTAGTATAAGCATTAGTATTACTATTAACCCAAAATAAATTTGGCCATTTTGTGGCATTGTTAAATCAAATTTAAAAATATAAGCTATGAAGCTTGAATAAAAGAGTTAGATACCAGTTTTAACCTTTTAAAAACCAAAAAAAAATAATAAATTTGATTTATAAACACTTTCATTTAAATGTACGTTCTTGAATCTTCTTAATACAAATAGGTACTAAAATTCAATATCGACTTATAAGCCCAGCCTTAATTAGTTTCCATTTAAATTAAGTAATTTTTTCTCTTTTTAATAATACATTTTAAAACGGTTATTTTGTATGGAAAATACCAAATTCTACAGTTAAAAATTAGCTTTGAATATTTATTCTTTAATTAGATAGGAATTTGACCATTCCGAGGAATGGTTTTATTAATTTACGAGAAAACCTTGCATCAAATGAAAAAAGTCAAGAGATCAAATTTGTGTCAAACTGGTGAAACTATAATTGTCTTTGGTCAAAGTAAATGGGAATTTAAAAAAATATTTTATTTTGGAAAAATGCAGTGGCGTACCATTTTTTCTTAAAAATATTCACTTTAAACCTCTCATAAACGACACTGGTAATTTTTTTCTTGTATGCCAAAAATGTCTTATGGTGCATATATCCCCTAATATTTTTCAAAATATCTAAATTGGTATAAAAGGTATTGTAAAAAAACACATTTTTTAAAAAATTTTAACACCTTGTAGTTAAAAAACTAAGACGTTTAGGACATATTTCATAAAAAGTTTTTTTCATATTTTTATTGTAGCCCTTAAAGTTTGTCGGATAGGTTGTGAAACACCCTGTATACTAGTATGTATATTTGTTTTCAATTGGCATTTTTCATAAATTTGTTATATAAGTTAATTAATATACCTTAAAAATATAAAAGTTAATTTTTAATAAAATATTGAAATAGGGTAGCCAACCGAAAAAAGTGGGTATTGAAAAATACTGTTTTGTCATTTCCTGTGATGGCCTTCTATTAAAAAAAAAACAAATTTGTGGAAAATGCTAATTTTCGATAAAACTTGAAATAAAAATACTTATGAAAATATACAGGGTGTTCTTAAAAAAATAAGTTGGGTAATTTTCTGAAAACTGCCCAACATAGAAAATAACTAATTACACCACAATATTCTACGAAAAAACTACACAACTAACCTATTTAAAGTTTTTATAACTATAATAGCAAACGAGTTAAAGAAGGTTATAATAATGGGCAATGGATCGCAATAGCCATGAACTGTTTTAACTACAGTTGCTAACAAAAAAGAGATCGGAAGTCCTATATTAGATTTTTAAAATTCCTTACGTAATACCATACCGTAAAAACCATGGAAAATGAAACACCCTGTACTTAAAGCGTCAAAGCTCCTGATGAACCACCAAAAAAGTATCAATAATAATTTTTAAACGTTTACCGGTAATTTTAAAACCAGATTCTTTTAAAGAAAAAGGAAAACAACTGCACTGCAACGCCAACTAATAAACCTATTATGGTAATTTGTTAAATATATCTAGTAATTGTTGCCTAAGCGTCTAAACATAATTATTAGTTTTTAATCTTAATTTAATAATTGAAATGCAATATTAAAAAAATGTTGATATTAGGTTTGTTCCAGCAGGCTGTCAGAAATGTTTGCAACCGTTCGGATTCTGCGCACGTCAAATTTGTCGTTCCAGCAGTGCCATGTTTGTAACATTATACAATTGTTTGTTGTTCCAGCAGTAGTTTTAAGATGTTGGAAACATGTTGGAAACTGTTTAAAAAGTTTGCAAAGTTTCTTCAAACATTACTGACAATTTTTAACATAACCTTTCTTGTATTGACGTATAAGCAGTATGCACGCCTTGTTTATTTTTCGTTCCAGCAGAAAACTGTTCTATCTCTCTCTATTTTTTTCTTGGTTTTGGTCCTTTCAGGTCCAATCCACCACTCTCCCCCTTCCGGACTATGCTTTCCAGGGCTTCGTCGGAGGAAAATCTGGATAATCGAGCTCGTAGCTCCCAGAAATTCCAAAAAGAAAACAAACAATTCAACAATCGATGCAATGCATAAATTGTCGGCTGTGAAACCAAAATCTGCTACTGGTGTTACGTATAACCTTCACTTTCACTACTGACAGTTCCCATGGCACGCCCATCTATTTCCCGCCATTTTAGAAATACCTCGTGTTCACCACCAAACAGGATACCATCAGCTTATAGGAATCTTCGCTCACAGCGCTTAGATCCAGAAGAAAGATGCCGTCAATTTAGCGTGAATCTTTCCTTGATCCCCAAAGGTAAAAAACGTTCGTACGACACCTCTAGCCGCCACTCCGGGAAGAACTTTGTAGTCCTCTTACGAACGTGCGCACTGTACGGAGGTCAAACAAAGAGTCCAGAAAACTGTTGCCAACATTTCTGATTAATGTTAATGTTTGTAACAATTTCTGCGTTTTACGATTGTTGCTAACATGTTTCCAACATTCTGCTGGAACAAACCTATTAACTCCAAGAAAATGGCAATATACTCTAAAAGGTCTGTACAAAAAGCTACCCCAAATTCTTTGAACCAAAATACAACGATGTAACGCAATTTACCTTAATCAAAAAGTTAATCGTTTGCATGTTTGCAAGATACAGGGTGTGTCAAAGTTTTTATTTTATTTTAGTTATTTTTAAATATGTTATTTATTAAAGAAATTTGTTAACAAAAGTTAGTAATAAAAGGTTTTCAGAGTGGAAATTAAAAATATACTAATATTTTTGTGGTATAATAAAAGGGAGCCACCTGCAGTCCCCTTATTTAGGTTCAAAGTGTCATAACTATTTTTGCTTTGGTATATTTAAATTTTAGTTAAAAATTTTAATTCTCCCATATTTTCTTCACACAAAAGTGTAAATATCGCTACGAACAAATACAACGATCTACCTTAGTCGAAAGGTTGCTGGTTTGTAAGATGTGTCAAATTTTCTATGTATTTAGTTACTGGGACACCCTGTATCTCGCAAACGATCAACTTTTCAACAAAGGTAAATTAAGTTAAATAATTTTATTTTGGTGTAAAAAAATGTAAGTACCAATTTGTGCAGATCTTTTAGAAAACCCGTGGTCTACAAAAGGAATGCGATGAAAAATTAATATATGAAGTAAAGCATTCAATTAAAAATGTTTTAGAAACGGTTGCTCAGAGCGATATTTAATTAGTATACTATTTTTGTGCAAAAAATGTGGAAAAATAAAAATTTCTCACTAGAATTATAATATACCAAGCCAAAAAAAGTAATGCCACTTTAAACAAAAACCAAAGACTACAGGTGGCTCCATATCTATATTTACCAGCAATAATATAGATATCGATTTATTACTTTAGAAAACTACCTTATACCAAATTGTAACAACAATTCTCAATAATAAATCAAATATTTAAAAATAACCAAAACAAAATAGGAATTTTGACACCCTGTATCTTGCAAACGCTTAACTTTTCGACTAAGGTAAATTGCGTTAGATCGTTATACTTTGCGCAAAAAATTAATGGTAGCATTTTGTAAACACCTTTTAAACACCCTGTATATTCCCTTACTTTGTCACAATTTTTATCTTTAGAAGAGTGCACTAATACTTCCAAAAAACGCACCTCAAATAATATTTTCTTTTTTTTTATTAATGTTATCATTACGATAAATTTTATTTTTTTTTAAGATTTTTTTTTAGTTTAATTTAATTAATGCATTACTTACTATTAATGTGTGTCCATATACTCGAAACGTTACACAAAATACGGTAAATGTACCTTATCCTGTTTCTATTCTTAAATTGGCAACACTGTCGCGAATATAATCATATCAAGTTTTATGACCTAATCACGGTAATCACGTATTGTTACCCAATAAAAAAGGTTTATTATTGTGTTAAAACTTTATTAACTGAATTATTTTACTTTGTTTCCTTTGTTTTATGCATTATTATACAACCAAAAACTGTTTTATATCAACTTATTTTAAAATAGAGAAATCATAGGTAGTACAGACGACCTAAGCAAGTTAATACTTAATTTTGATAAATAAAAATAAAAACCTTAAAAACAAAGCCTTTAAATATGGAATGGGCGTCGCCAGGATTTTCAAATTTAGTTTATCTAAAAACTGAGACATGGGACCCATACCAAATTTACATCAAATGATATTGATGCTTACGAAAAACTTTTGAAAAGAAACTTTTTATTTTGGAATTTGCAAAATAATTTGATTTTTTTTGGTTCTCCCATAGAAAAATCTAGGTTTTAGAAGCGAATCGTTTATTTGTATTTTTTTGTGACTTTAATCAAATTTTATCGACAAATCTTAAATTTCGCAAAAATATCTTACTTTTTCTGATAATTAGGGGAAAATATTTTATCTGGCAATAGTTTTTTAAAAAATACAGATAATTTTGTAAAATTTGGGATTTGTCAATAAAATATCATTAAATTTACGAAAAAATTACAAATAGAGGATTCGCTTCTAAAACTTGGACTTTTCCAGGGGGGAAACATCAACTTTTTTCGCAAATTCCAAAATAAAATTTTCTTTACCAAAGGGTCCCTCTTCGCATCAATAGCATCTGGTCGAAATTCGGTGTGAGTCCCGTGTCTCAGTTTCTTTAGATAAAATAATTTGAAAATCCTGGCGACGCCCATGTAATCTGATGCTTGTCACTTTCTTCCTGTGTCTTTAAGCTTTAAAAGCTTTACATGAAAATAATTCTTTAAAATTTACAGGAGTCTAATTTTTGTAAAATGTACAAATAAAATACGTATTTTTTGCACTCGAAAGTTATGTACAGTGCGTCCAATCTAACTTGTCCACAATTTAAATTTCTGTAACTTTTTATTTCTTAACTTAAAAAAATAAAAACCATCTTGTACAGTGAATTATTAAGTTATTTTTTCTGTCATGAAGATTACAAAAACAATATTTTATTAACAAAAATATAATGACATACATACTTTTAGATGAGACACTCCCAGTTTATTATACCAATACTAAATAGGCCTTTCAAAGAGCTTTAAAAATACTACATTTAATATATCTATTTTTTATTTTCGGAAATATAATCATTTAAATCTGGAAAATATTATATGCAATTTTCACTACACCTACTTAAAGGACTAAGCTTAGTCTGTAGACCTATAATGGAAATTATATCTATTATTTTTTTGAATTTAAATGGTCATAGGTGATTTCAAAAACTATTAAAAACGGATTAATCAAATTTTGTATTTTTGTAAAAGTCTTTAAAAGGCTTATTTAATGGTGGTATAATATACAGGGTGTCCCATTAAAAAAAAAAAAAGATATGTCAATATATTCTTGTTACTAAAATTTTATAAGTCTTTTTTCTATTGTACCAAAAAAATGTATTATATTTAAAAATATTTTATTGAAACAATATTGAAATATTTTTTTTTTTACTCTTATTTAGTCATTCTCATACATTTCAACTGCATGGTATGTTGCAAATCGGCATGCTATGAATGATATTTTGTAATAATTTTATTATTATGTTTGTTGTATTATACACTGTGTTTTTTTTAAAGTCCTCCTCTTAATTTTTAAACGAATAAATTTAGGTACACTTCAATAATTAATGCATAAATACTATATTTAAGTATAAAATTGGATAGATAGCAAGAGGAGACTGGCGCCATCTTGGAAAAAAATTAATTTAAAGGGGAGTCTTGGTAGCACATCATTTTAGAGTTTTTTGACGAGTACTTTATAAACCCAGAATATAAAGTCAATAATTTCACCTAATTAAATGGTGGTACTTTAAAAATTACCCAAATATCTGATTTGGATGGTCATATCTTAACATTATAAAGTTAGATGTACTAAATGTGGTATTTTTTAAAGCTTTTTTAAAGATCTTTTAATAGTAATATAATACAGGGTAAATTATTTTAAAAATATATACTTTTTTCACCCCTGTATATTATCACACTAATCACCATTTAAAAGATCTTTTAAAGGATTTTAAGAAAACACCAAATTAGGTACATCTAACTTTATTAGTTTCGTAAATATGGCCATTTAAATCAAGTATTTAGGTAATTTTTAAAGTACCATTTTATATTGGTGAAGGTATTAACTTTATATTCTAGAAATATAAATTACTAATCAGAAGCTTTAAAAATGATGTGCCACAAGATCTCCCTTTCCATTTAACGTTTTTTTCTCAAGATGGCGCCCAGTCGCCGTCTTGAAATTTTTATTTGTCAATTTTTTCTCAATTATAGTATTTATGCAATAATTTTCATATAGTTTTACTTTTTTAATTGATGCGTTAAAAAAATAAAAGAGGGGAGGACAATAAAGAAATGCACTGTATATAATCGAAACTATATTTAATTGTTTTGTGTTCAAAAATATTGATTTATAATTTCAGAAATTATTTTTCTATAATTGTTACGTGATAACCTTCCATCCTGTTTCTTAGTTCCATACTAGGTCAAAATTGCAGATTTAATATGTAAAATTTACAAATTAAACTTAACAGATATCAATCTGTAAAAATAACATATTTAATTTGGTAAATTTTGCATACATTAGTTTACAGATAAAAATCGATAAATTTTACAGACTTTTCTATAAATTTTATAGAACATTAAATGAATTAACCATAGAAGCTAATTTGAAATCTAAAAATAAGAAAAGAATGTTTAGTTTTGTTTAGGCTACAAAAAAAATAGAACGATATGCGCCTACAAATGGCAAAAATTGACACAATACAAGAAATCTACATGAAGATAAATTAGTAGGCCACCCAAGAACGAAACAAATTTATAGTTATTCATGCCTGTATTCTGGTAAAACAAGCCATCTATTCAACAAAAGAAGAGAAAAGGATTTATAATTTAGGTTCTGATCATCTAAATTTTGTACGAACTTATAATGTCCATGGCTAACGCAAGAACAAAAGGTAGGTACATTAGACTGGGCAAAAAATTCTAATGGTACTGTGAAAATATTGTACATGACGACGAAAGAAAAATATCTTGAAATTTGAATCCCTTAATATTAACATTAAGGGGTGCATCATTAACACTATTGAATTTTCAACAATTGTTGCATTTTTTTATACAAAATCTCGGAATCAGTCACTCTTAAACCTTTCAACAACCAAGAAATGAAAAGATGGCAATTAAATGTTAGGAAAATGTTTGTGCCTTTTCAAAAAAGGTTCATTTTCTATAGTTTGAAACCAGAACCTTTTTGAAGCTACACCTTCACATCCAAACATACAAATATTGTTGTGAAAATGTACTTTTCCTGTGACCACGTGGAAAAATAGCAAATAGCACACTCTTTTCATGCATAGAAAATGCCTTATATCACACTAGTGTTAAACAGTACAATATAAAGCTGACATCGCTGTGCTCCAGGAGCAAGCTATATAGACGTCTCTTTAGTCACATTTGGTCAACAAAGACGTCATAAGATGACGACAAAATGACGTTAAATTGACCTCCCTAAGTCACAGATAAAAGACGTCCCGTTAATGACTTCATAATGACGTCTTTAAGATGACGAAAAATTGACGCATATACTCTTTTTTAAAAGCTAATATGATACGACATTTTATTTGAAAATTGAAATAGGAAAAAACTCCTTACTGCTTGCAATTTCCTTGCACTGCAAGGTCGCATCTCTGGGGACACTGTCCAACCTGGAGATGCAGATTTTTACACAAGCCGAAGATATTTCCTTCAAAGATAATTGAGATCACCAACCGCAGACCGGTCTCGAAATATTTTGGTCCCATCAGTACGGTTTAGGCAATAAAAAGCGAAGATGTTGAATAAGCGTGGTAGTTTATTGTCCATTGCGCCATCTATCGGTAGAGTTTTTCCTATTTCAATTTTGTAAAATTATTATTCTTATTTTTCTGTCATATGATATTTCGGTTGGATTTTGACACGAATCATATAATGTCGCAAAATTTTTCTGGCGGGTTTTCTAAACATGACGCCATTAGATTTTTATGAGTTAGTATGACGAAAAATGACGTCGAAATGACGTCAACATCAACAGACGTCATTTAAATGACGTTAAAATGACGTCATAATTTTGGTCTGATGACGTCCTATGACCAAAATGACTTAAAACTGACGTCAGCTTGCGGCTTGGGATATTGTTATTTAAAAATAAAATTGGTTGTTGATTGGAATTACGTTAAAAAAAATATATGTTTTAAGTGAGGGCCATCTTAAATTCCAAAATAATAAAAGTTATATAGAGCTACTAGGTAGGTGATTTTTGGTATAAAAATATTGTCAAACAGTATAATATACAGGGCCTTGCCTACCGGGTGGTGCAAGTGGTGGAAGGCACCAGGGTGCAACACTGCAGGGCCGGAAAATTGTGAAATAAAGTGGGAAAATTTGTAAAATGAGGGGTGGTATTTAGGATACTAACTTTTAAATTTTAGGAAGTAATTAACCAAAAGTAACCAAATAGGTTTTTTGCTCTTCAAATTTTTTTACGAAGAAAGAAAAGCAACGTGGAATACTTGAATAAAAGACTCAGTATACAGGGTGTTTCCTAATTGCGGTAAGAAAATTTAAGGGCGTATTCCTGAGCTATTTTTATAAAAATGTTTATATAAACATGGGTCCTCAATATTTTTGTTCTTTAGATACAGGGTGTTACACTTTTCAAAAAGCCTAAAATTTCTAAAACACTTTGTAATATACTAATCTTACCAAGTGGGAGTTTTTATCAAGATGCACTTTTTTTTTGTAGAGTTAATATTAAAAACAAGTTCCCATTTGGTAACAATTTCCGAAGACACGCTGTATACAAAAAATAGTCAAACTAAAACCATTTTTAATATAACGATGTTATTAAAAAATGTTTATTATTTTTTAATGTACAAAATATGCTATAATCGGTACAACCTTATTACATATTCATATAATAGGCATATTGTAATTTATTGTGGTCATTAAACTAAACACGCGGAGGAAAGAAGCAATTAAATATTTTTTTTAACATTTAAATGCCCTTCAAACAACTTCGGACTACGCTAAATCTTTGGACCTACCATCACTTTCAAGAAGACTAATCTGTAAAATAATATTTCATTTTTATTTTTGTTTGGCTTATCGGATTCGTGGGTGGTCCGTCGAACCATCGGTTACAGCTTTAAAACGCTCGTCAAGATTTTATTAAGAACATCAATTCAAACCAGGGGTAAAAATGTATTTGTTTGTTCGATGTTTGTTTAGGTGAAGAAAAGAACAATTCTACAGGGTGGTCCATATTAACTACAGGGTTATTAACGGCAAGTGTCCTATTAGAAAATTTTAGAAAGTACTAAAGATACATTTTTTTTATTTTGGCGCTAGGTTAAAGTAATATTGATCTTTATACAGGGTGTTTTCCAACAACGGTACGAAACTTTAAGGTCTGATTCCTTAGGTTATTTTATGAAAAAAGTTTCCATAAACATACGTCCGGAGTTGTTTTTCTTACTGAGATACAGGGCGTTGAAATAAAGAAAAAAAAACAGTTTCTTTTAAATATTTTTAATATGCTCGGGTCGATTTAGATAAAATTTGGTACATTTATTTAAAGTAACGAGGCGCATATTTAGCCCTAATCAGATTGTTATTTTGGGTCCAGTGCCGTCTCAGTGGAAACCACGCATAAAATAAAATTCAAAATTAAAAAATAAACAATCTTTACCTTAGTAGGTAACAAAAATGACGGTTTACGATAAAATAGATGACTGCCCCATTTATTTTAAAACAAATATTTGTTTATTTTTTAGTTTTGTTTTTTACCATGTCGTCTATGGGTACTTTTTGGAAGAAATTAAAGTAGCTTTAATCCTTTTCTCGAAAACGAAGTTAGATACCACAAAAATATGAGAGACTAAAAAGTTGTAATATTCATTGTTTAATTATTGTCTGAGGCCTTAAGGTCTTTGCCACGATACTTAAGCGTGGGCGTCGAGCGGCTGATTTAAAAAAACAACTTCTTTTATTCTCACATAAAGATTAAAAACAGGGCTCTCACATTTTCTGCTCAACGCTGGCCGCTGACGCCGACTCTTAGTATCGTGTCAGAGGCCTTATTCTCGCATAAAGATCAAAGAGAGCGCCCTCAAAGTTTCCGCTCAACGCTGGCCGCTGACGTTTAGTATCGTGTCTAAGACCTACACCGTTTCCTTTCTACGCAATGGCAAAAATAAGCCATGAACGTTTTATAGTGGCACGACGGGTATAATAGACACGCAGAAAAGAAACTATAAAATTATGCAAATAGATTTAAAAGGCATACAATGAAATATTATTTCAAAGTTTTTCTTTTAAATAAAAGATTTATATAAAAATATTACGTTATCTGAACAGCCTTTTACTAACTAACGAGAACTAACCAAAACTAACATTTTTGATGTTCGTTGAAAAAAAAGCGTTAAAATGCAAACTTCGTTGTTATTGAGTTGCAAACTTTATTTTTGCCACCGAAACGTCGTCGTTTTTAATTAGAATTTTTGGGTTTTTGGGGGTTTTTCTTTTATTTTGTTTCAGGCGACCGGTAAGTTCATAGGGGTCAATAGGGCTGAACAGGGTCAGCTCGTATACCCCGGGACCAGGACCGAAGCGGTCCCATTCTTTCCAGGCGTGTACCCAACAAAAAGACCATCCAATAAATGAATCCGCTTAACCAACATAGAGCATATCTTCAATTTACATATATATATATATATATATATATATATATATATATATATATATATATATATATATATATATATATATATATATATATATATATATATATATATATATATATATGCATTAGTGGCGACGCCATAAGGGAGTGGCAGGGGTAGCCCCCCATAAAAAATACCTGGGCTCTTCTGTAAGGTGGAACGAAACAAGCAGAGTAAACCTAAAATATTGGGCTGTGTTTAAAGTTTACCCAACTGAGACCTATTTTTTTGGTCCTTAAAATAATTGTGGGACGCAAAACAGCATTACAGTTATCATTCATAGGAATACTAAGTAAAGATGTTTGTTGGCCCCCTAAAATGTTCGGCTCTCCTTTGGCCACCCCTAAACCGAAAAACTGGAGTCGCCACTGATCTGCATATAAAAGTTAAAAAAGGAACTGTCTTACTGAATGCTCTTGCGTCGTCTTTAAAAAGCACTTGTTTAAAAGCAAGTGTTAGTTTTAGGATATAAATAAGAAATATTTAGCAAAAGTTGAAAATGTAGATACATTTTTGTATACAGCCTTTTTCCCTGTATACAAATCATTATAAAGCGCACTGTAGCAGCGACAAAACAGTTTGAAAATCTTAAATAATCCTTCCCTCTTATAGTACAAGATTTGGCTATATAAATGGACCTCGCATCCGTTTTTGTAATGATTTTTAACAATAAAATATATTAATAAAGAAATTCCCGAGAGGGTTGGCAAACCCTATTCTGGAGTGATATTGGGTAATTTAAAATTAAAAAAAATGACGTGAATACCATCATAATTTTTTTATGATTATTTATATAAATGAAAAGTTTATATTATGTAGATAAGGCCCCAGCAAAGTTGGCTTTTAAAATTCTGGGCTAAGTTAGGCTTGGCGCGATTTAAAGTTTTAAGGCTCCGTAAGGGTATTGAGGTAATTATTTTTTTAGAAAAAATGTTACGCCACTGCATTTTTGAAAACAAAAAAACTTTTTCCAAATCCTAGTTTAATTTGGAACAAAGGCAGTGGCGTACCATTTTTTTAAATAATTACCATAATACCCTCATGTAGAGTCATGCGTTGGATTCGTAATAAAAAAATCTATATTTAAATTAGGTACTAGGCCCAAGGAATAGGTTACGAGGTAGCCAACCCTGTTGTGGCATTATCTACATACTATGAACTTTTTATTTACATAAATTTAAAAAAATATTAGTATATTCATGTAATCTTTTTTAAATTTTGAATTACACTTTATCAGACCAGAATATTAATAAACTGTATTGTTAAAAAAAGTCCATTTATATAGCCGGATCTACTATCACCATTAATTAAAACATTCAACATCGATCAATGAGAAAAGAAACCGGCGAAACTATTGCCATCTAGTGCTGAGCTTTACCCATATACTGTTATGTTAATAAGGTCTATCTAGTTTCTAGTTTAAACTATTTTCTAATAGTTTAAACTAGGACGAGCTTAGTTGGTATTAGGAGTGCAGAAGCACAAAGAACATAAGTAACAATTTATTCATCATTGATGACACATATTTAATTGCATTATTGTCTCTTTTTGTTTTCAAGTTATAAAATAAATAAAATATGAGAGGTACACATGGAAGACCGACGGTAGACAATATGATTATTGGAAAAATATTTGGTATAGAAAACCCGAAAAGAATGAAAAAGAATCCAATAATTTTGTTTCAAAGTGCCCTCTAGTAACAAGTTTTGTATGTTTCTTATGTGCTTGCATTCAGAAGGATTGTAGTAAACGGTAAACTTGGCTTGCAGGGCACTACTCTGTTTAAGTATTAGATTGTCACATTTTGTAAGATGTGGCAGCAATATACTAGATATATAATATAAATAATACTGGTTAAGGCATTTTTTCGTAATGTCGATCATAATTTTAAATTAATATACAATACATACTTAAATAATAGACTCAACCTTTTGTTTTTAAAAAATACATCGAAAATATTGTTTCAGGTGACAAAAAAATATATCGTGAAGGTTTGAACCTATCATCGCAACTAACAGTTTCTTGTCAATTTTTTTTAATGCAAAACTCGCAAACTTTTGATCCAGAAAAATTTACCAAGAAACATTCTTAAAAAAAAAATTCTTACAAAAAAGCTCGCTTCGTTAATTGTCGTCAAATAAGCTGTTTCTATCTAATCGGACTTTGAACATTGAATTATCTTTTGATTTTTTTTTCTTGAGTTTGGGTTTTTATTAATACTACAAATATCAATATTTAAAAAATCTGATACATAATTTTAAAAGAAATTTGATGCTCTGCAAAAAAGCCTCCTAACATTTTTCAATAAATTCACTCCTTTAAAGGTTATTCAAAGTTAAACTTAATTTTAGATACAACTTTAATCTGGAAGATTTTAAATTAAAAATACTTGATTGTTCTTAATACCGCGTGTACTAACAACACCGGCAAAAGCTGATGGGCGAATATGTTAAAGTCTCAAACTCTAAACAAGACTTTGGCTGTCGACGGGATTTTCGAGAATCCATTTAGTGGTCTAGCCTCAAAAGAACATTTGTCAAAAAATTTCGTGCAACCCATTTTACAATTTGTTTCGAATATTTGGTTTCTTTTTAATTAATAATTATATTTTTAAATAAATGTAATAAATATATGTATTTATGTATTTTTTTAAATCAAATATACAAATTTATCACAAACATACAGTGTGTCCCAGGATAGGTGTTACAAGAGGACAAATTGACAAAAATTCTGAATTTTAAAACGAAATTTTGGGTAAACTAGTCGCATGGCCCATAACTAATAAATAGAAAATTTAACTCCAATTGGTATTATACAGGGAAAGTTATAACTAAAAATATAAAAAATGCTCAGGAGCTAACTATTTTTATTTTTTAAAAATAGAACAAAATTGTATAAGTAAATGTTGTTGAGAATTGAATTTTATGTCAAAATTTGAAGTTAAAGCATGAGAGTAAAATAAATGTAATTATTATTTTTTTACACTACGCATTACAACTTAAATAATCGGCAAGAGGGAGCAAAGTTTAAAGGAAAATTTAATAATTTTTAATCCTTTTTTAAAATTCGCTGCTTTAGGCCAGGTATTTTAAACACCGTTAAAGCATATTGTAAAGAAATTGCCAAAATTTATTTATTTTTTACTTTGATTCTTTAAGTTTAAATTTTAACATAAAATTTAATTCTCTACAATCAGTGGCGCAGCTTAGGGCAACAGGGGCCTTGGGGCAAAAGGGCCCCTAAAAATGTGAAGGGCAAAAACTTTTAACTTTTCACCTTCTTCATCTACCTTTAATCATACTAACCAAGACGAGACATCGCATTTGTTTTTCAGTATTTCTGTACTTAACCCGAGAACCCTTTTGATCTCCAATAAGGCCCCTAAACTTGGGGGCCCTGGGGCACTGCCCCACCTAGCCCCATAGTAGCTACGCCACTGTCTACAATATTTAATTATTATTTTGTCTTATTTTTTTTAAATGAAGGTACTAAACTCTTGGTCATTTTTCATATTTTTAGTTACAACTTGTCCTGTAAATTACCAATCGAAGTACAGTTTTGTATTTATAAGTTTTTTGACCATGCGAACATTTTTCTCGAAAGGACGTTAAAAATTCCAAAATTTTTGGTCCATTTGTCCTCTTGTAACACCTATCCTGGGACACACTGTATATTGTTATTGTATTATTGATTTTTATGGAAGGGCGGCGCTCCATAGCCCCTCTTACGAGCTGCCACTGCCCCTAATCATGTCCTAAAACTTTTATTTCAAAAAATAAGTATTGCTTAACAGGTGATCCGAAAATCACCATAAACTTTAAAATTAATTTTTATAAACTATTTCACCCAGCGGAAAAAATAGGCCAGTAGCATAATTTTATTTTCTGATGAAAGTAATGACATATATGTACATATGGCCATCGCAGTATTAATATTAGGATAAAGAAGAAATAAACTTTTATAAAAAAAATAAACATTTATTTATTAAGCCTGTTTATTTTTAATTTTCTTCATTTTTTACTCATAGTTTATTGCAGACATTTATTTGCACACTTTTGTTGTATTTCTAGGAGTCGTTACTATCAAGCTAATTTTTTTGAGTAGCTTCATTTTGACAAGACGCCCAACTTTTTTCGTTGGTAGTAGGTTACAGGGGTAGCAGGAATTAAATGTGTTGATTTGGCAAATATCAAAAATTTATCACAAACAGATATTTTCTCTGTTAATTTTTATGATAATTATCTAAATAAACCGAAAACAAATATTTGCCTCACAAAATGTAAGGTGGGTAACCAACATATATGGTTAACGATGTCGTGAAAAATAACTACTAACCAGCTGATTTTTTTTTCTGTTGATTAAATAATATTTATAAAATTTAACAACTAGATTGTCCTACAAATTGCGAGGGAACGTCATCCTGGTTTTTTTATTATTTATAAGATCACCATATTTAATCTTTGCTACCCTTGTATGCTACCACCAACGAAAATTGTTGTAGGGAAAAAGTTGGTCGTCTCGTCAAAATGAAGCTACTCACGAAAAATTAGCTTATCAGTAATGACTTGGGTCCAGGGTTTCTTAACTAATATGAATGCAATATTCAACACAAGTTTTACCAGAGCTTTTAGAGTGAACTTTTACAATCGGTGGGTTGTGCTTTAAGAGGCAACATTTTACAGTTGCCATTTTTTTCTTTAATTCTTCTAAATAAAAAAAATCCCAATTCTTTTTTATCATTAAAATTTTGTATGTTTGGTATTAAGAAAAGAATATGATATACCCTAATAGGTGCAAATATAACCTGCGACCTGCGACTTATAAGGAAATTAGGTATATTCTTAGGCCGTTAAATTTACTAAATCATTTAAATTAGACAGCCGCGGAATCACGCTATCCAGAAATATCGAAAATACAAGTGGATGTACGGTGACGTATTTGTCATAATGCATATCCTTTTTAGACTCAATTTGATATTCGATTCTATCAGTTAAATCTAGATGAGAGGAAATGGATATAATGGGAGAGATAATACTTGTTTCATGATCCGACTTTGAATAGATGTCCATTCCATTCATTTTCCAGTATTCAGGTGACTGAGTTATTAATTTGTAAAATGCAAGTTTTATGACAAATTTAAATCGGAGATCTAGTTTTAACTTTTACTGGTCAAGAGGGTTACAAAGAAATTGTGTTATTTATTTACAAATCCTTTACGTATCAATAATTATTTTTTAATTATAAATATTAAAAAAAACGTACTCAGTGGATATAGTTTCAACAATTAGTGGGAGTAAACCTTCCACCCATATGTATAATGCAATAAACAAAAAAATATAAATACAGGGTGTTTTCTAACTACAAGTTCAAACTTAAGGGGTAATTTCTTATGTCTATTTATGAAAAAAATTATGTAAACATAAGTCTGGCTTTATTTCTGAGATATAGAGCGTTAATTTTTGTTTTTAAAGTCGATATTTTTTTAAAACTCTTTAACCGATTTAAATAAAATATGGTACACTTATTTGTTGTAATCAGGCGCTGTTAAAGCTCTACATAAAATAAGATTATCGGGTCCAGTGGCGTCTCAGTGGACACCACAGCCAATATTATCGAAGAAAAAAAAGTAAGCCACTGAATTTTTTAAAAGTTTTAATATTTTTTCCGATTAAGCAATTAAAACTGCAAATTTTAGACCTCAAAAATTTTTTCGTACCTAGCTTAGATTTCCAGGAAAAAAATTAAATCCTTTTCCCATAGTCAACATGGGAAAAACAATTACTTGTCTTAAAATAAATGAGCTGTCGTGTATTTTATCAGAATTCGTCATTTTCCTATTAAAAAAAAGTGAATTAAAAATGTTTTTGTAAATAAACAAAAATTGCACATTAAAGTAATTTTTAATTCTAAAAGTCTTTTCTTTATAACAATTTTAGATATTGGCAAAAATACAGGTAGTTTACTCTTAAGCAAAAATACATTTTTGGCCACACTTCGTAGGTGACTGATGCAATTTAATATCTGATTATTGCTTTTTAGTTTTTCGACCATGCTGAACTTTTTATAAAGAATAACTCCTTTTCGTAAAATAAATATTAAAAGTTTTTTCTATGGTTCCAACTTTATCAAGACACACTGTATATGTCGTTACTCGATTTTTTTTTAAATTTTGTTCTTAATGTTAAAAACATCTTCTTAGTTTTACGGTACCCACTGTATGTTATAATTTAAACCTTAATACGTCAAAATAATTGAAATAGCTAGTAGCGGAAAATGTCAGAAAACAAACTTTCCTAATGAATATGTTTCCTAGAAGACAAGTGAAATTCCTATATAAGACGCAGTGGTTTTAAGTTTAATTAGTAGCTAGTTTATTCAAAAAAGGTATGTTTTATGATTAAACAACTTTGGTTTGTCATTTTTATTGTTGAAACTAAAAAAAAGGAATACGTTTCTGTTTTTTTTTAGTGAAAAGATGAGGTTACAATCAAAAACCTGTTTTTAATTAAAATTTAAATTAAAAAAATATATTATAAATAAAATACAACACAAAACATGTCAGACGCTTGACATGTCATAGGCAGCTTTAAGTACAAATATACAGGGTGTTTCCTAACTATGGTACGAAACTTAGGAGAGTGATTTCCTATGTCTTTCTAAAAAATAATTTCCTATAAATATATGTCTGACTTGCTTCATTTCTAAGACACAGAGTGTTAAAGTTAAAAAAAAGTCAGTATTTTTAAATTTATTAAAAACGCTTTAACCAATTTGCATAAAATTGCTACCAATATTAAACATAATAAGGCCCTTGTAAAGCTCTACCTAGATTAAGATTATTGTGTCCAGTGGCGTCTCAGGGGGCACCAAGGCCAATATTATTGAGAAAAAAAGTACGCTTCTCACTTTTATAAAGTTTATTTGTTTTTCTCCGATTATTCAATTGAAAATGCAACTTTCTAGTCTCTTGTATTTTCTTTCTCGCTTTGTTTTAAAGAAAAAAATACAGCCACTTTAAGTCATTCTAAAAGTATCCATAGTCAACATGGAATAAAAAATAAAATAAAATACAAAATTAAACTAAAACTAAATAATGTTGACCTTATTAAATAGGAAAATGACGAATTCTGATAAAATACACGACAGCTCATTTATTTTAAGACAAGTAATTGTTTTTCCCATGTTGACTATGGGAAAAGGATTTAATTTTTTTCCTGGAAATCTAAGCTAGGTACGAAAAAATTTTTGAGGTCTAAAATTTGCAGTTTTAATTGCTTAATCGGAAAAATATTAAAACTTTTAAAAAATTCAGTGGCTTACTTTTTTTTTCTTCGATAATATTGGCTGTGGTGTCCACTGAGACGCCACTGGACCCGATAATCTTATTTTATGTAGAGCTTTAACAGCGCCTGATTACAACAAATAAGTGTACCATATTTTTATTTAAATCGGTTAAAGAGTTTTAAAAAATATCGACTTTAAAAACAAAAATTAACGCTCTATATCTCAGAAATAAAGCCAGACTTATGTTTACATAATTTTTTTCATAAATAGACATAAGAAATTACCCCTTAAGTTTGAACTTGTAGTTAGAAAACACCCTGTATTTATATTTTTTTGTTTATTGCATTATACATATGGGTGGAAGGTTTACTCCCACTAATTGTTGGAAACTATATCCACTGAGTAACGTTTTTTTTTAATATTTATAATTAAAAAATAATTATTGATACGTAAAGGATTTGTAAATAAATAACACAATTTCTTTGTAACCCTCTTGACCAGTAAAAGTTAAAACTAGATCTCCGATTTAAATTTGTCATAAAACTTGCATTTTACAAATTAATAACTCAGTCACCTGAATACTGGAAAATGAATGGAATGGACATCTATTCAAAGTCGGATCATGAAACAAGTATTATCTCTCCCATTATATCCATTTCCTCTCATCTAGATTTAACTGATAGAATCGAATATCAAATTGAGTCTAAAAAGGATATGCATTATGACAAATACGTCACCGTACATCCACTTGTATTTTCGATATTCTGGATAGCTGATCCGCGGCTGCTAATTTAAACATCTGAGAAATTCCATCACCAATAGTCTCTCTACTTATGTTTGTATGGTCGGTGATATCATACAAACTCATTGAGGTACAATGTTTTTTCTGAATATCACAAACTTAACGATAAGAATTGTAGGATTTTTGCATTTGAGCACTGAAGAACAGAAACTGCAATTGTCTCTCACTTACCAAACCACCGATCAAAAACTATCAAACTCAAATCACAGTTAATAACACTGTTAGTTACAAACCTGATCTGGGAAGTTTTTTATCACTGATGTCAATTCTTCTGATAGCTGAACTTGAATCAGAGTTTATCGAATGTCCTGCAATATCTTGTTATAAGTAACAAAGGAAGAAGATCAGAACATAAGATCTTATAAAACATAACAAAACCAGGATTATTTTCCTCTGTAACTCTCACATGAGATTGGGTCTGAGCAAACATCCTGATAACATATTTGATCCAACAGATGTACCGGCTGAAACAAAGATTTTCGTCATTAATCGTTAACATGTTATTTACACCTCCATCAGATTTAAAGAGTGGAACATTATTTTCTGTCATTGATGAACATCAAAAATCATCATGAAAGAAAGATCATTTCTATGATAAAATTTTTGATATCACTAAACCTCAAAAATGATGATTATCCTCTGTCACCCAAATCCCACTTAATGAATAGAAAAATGATGTTCATCATACTGAATACTGAAAATGAATTTGATATAACAACTTGAACTGAACATCAAACAACAGTCGCATAATCATGAGTATAAACATGAATAAATACAACAGGTTTTAATAAATATCGATGCTGAGAAAACATTTTCATCCTGATTATCGACACCATGATGCACTAGGCTATACTTATAACACACATGCTGATTTTTAGTCAATACACCATCTATCATCACCCAGTTGTAAGAATAGTTTGATACAACCATCGAGTTTCACATGATTTCTGATCACCGTTATCATTACTTGTCTTGAACAAGAGTATTAGGCAGGAAAACAGAAGATAAAGCACAGATGCGCGCCCTGAACATAACTGATAACATGTAACAGCTAACATTGCAAACCCGAAAGATTATACATGTCAAACATTATGTCAGATCACAAATATCTCTATCATCACTTCTGAGTATTTGTTCAAAGATCAAAACTATAAACACAAAAACAGTTTCTGATTATAAAACTGCTGCACAAGCTTGCAATCACACACTGAGTTAGTTACGTCGATCAAGATTTTCAGCACTCTCATTTCAACAAAGAGACACAATAATAACACACAGATGAATATAACAACATTATTGAATAAGAAACTTAAACTTATTCAACTTATTATAAACCAAAGCAAACTAAGAAAAGAAACACTGAAAACATAAACACGATGAACCAAAGTCTAGAATAAAAAAAGATTTGCTAGATTAGAAGAAGAAAAGAAACATTCTTCATATTTGAACTTTTTACCCGCAGTCTTGAAATCACGTACCAACTGATTATGAGGACTGAACTGATGGTACCAACTTCAACATCCATAAAACATAATAGCAAATTTAGATGAATTTTTAATATTTGACCAGTATAAATATCTCAATTAGTGTTAAATGAATTTAGTAAGACATATCAATAGAACTTTCTCAACTTGTTCTGTTGATTGACGAAACTTAGACTAAATAAAAATAAAACACGTCATATTTATTTTAGACTTCTGCTGAACTTCATACTTGAGATAAACCATCTCAACACTGACTTTACTACATAACTGTTCTTATTTAAATAAACATATCCCAGCATTTTATATCTTTGAACAGCACTCTCTCCCAGCTGACTCTGAAGAATTCTTTTCTATTACATATAGCTTGCTGCATTTGAAACAGCTCATACTGTAAGGTTTAAACCAGATCTTTAACACCATCTTTAACAACCATCAGATAATCATACTGAGAGCCACTCAGACGATTCAGCAACACACATATCGTATTTGTGATTTGATGCATGAGAACACACCAGTGAACCATCAGATCATGAAACTAGTCATAAAACAGCATCACTTGGGTAGACGGGTAAAACGTTCTTCTTCGAGGCTGAGACCACTCAACACTGATTCTGAACCCAGTCGACATCTTGTTAGAGTTTGACTTACTGATAACGCTCACTGTTTTTACCAGAAGGCATGATACACATATTATGAAAGAACCATGATTCAACTAAACTGGGATTGCAAAGTTTATATTCGCACCAAGCTTAACTTTGACAACTTGAAGTGATGACTTGATTAAACAAACACAGAGTTTTTGAGCAACCACTTTTAAATTGTAATTGACTTAACATCGATATTTATATTAATA